>JZKD02S2379688.1:551153-563380 GCA_000966675.3 Picea glauca | reverse complement strand
CTTAGATCTACGGTCTGTCTTGGATTCCAGACCCCCCCGTCCATTCTGCCTTTAATGGAAGGGGGCGGTCCAGAATGTGTGTTAAAGAGCATGCATAGATCTGCAGTCCAAAGGAGGGTGCGCAGATCGATGACCCAAGGTATTTTTCGGACCCCCCCAACTGATCTACCTTTAACGGTGGGGAGGGGTCTAGAATGGAATCTTACTCTGGCGTGCCTCCTATCAATACGTGGCATAAATCTACTGGTCCCGAGTCCCACCGCCTCCTACTGTCTAACATACCTCATCACCTCATGATGTCATCATTCACCTTTCCAAAAAGTTACATCCCATAACTCCGTCAGTCCTTCTCCCTCATTCACTCGTGGTAAGTCCCCTCACCATGATTTTTTCCCCTGATCGATAACCGCCACATCACCCATCCATATCCCTCAGTCGTTGTCACCTGCGATCTCACATTCTAAATGACCTGTTGGCCATTTATTACTGGATAACTTATCCCTTAACCAGTTGACCTGTCCCCCACACCCAATGGATACCCGTATACTCAAATTTACCCTCACTCTTCATTCCTTCACCATTTACCCACTCATCGCACCAGATAATTTACCTCGTTTTCTTCTCCGTTACAGTCAGTCACCCCCATATACAGTCGTCCCCACTAACATTGTTTTATTTGCAGGTATTGTTACAGTAATGGTGCCAAAATCAAAATGAACAAAAGGAGAGGAGAATCTGTTTCTCCCGCCTCCTGTCGATCTCGACAGGATTCCACTGGCCGACAAAGACTTCTTAATCGCAGACACTAAGTGGGATTTCGACTTTGAAGACCTTCAATCATGGCTTAAAGAATTCTTCCTGGACCAAAGTGACGAAATTGGACTCTGGGAGTCCAACCTACCCTTGTATCTCTTCCCCCAGATTCACCATTTCCCAAAGTTCACCCTCAAGTGCCAAGCCCACTATATTCCCGAGCAAAGAGTCATCGTATCCTCGTCTGGGGAAGTTCTCTTCCTCATCACGCTAGAAACCATTGACCAAATGATGAAAATATATCCCAAGCCGACTCCACATCACCTTTTAACCTTGAAATCCTTACAGAGTTATACCAAAAGATGAATTTTCCTCAAAGAGCTCAAATATTTGAGATTTTTCTTCCACAATCTGCTCAGCTCCCCACTACAAATCCCCCTTATCCTTCCTCCATGTTTTTGACCAAAGGAAACCAAGTTATCACATCCCTATGCGCCTTGTTGGGTTATTATTCAGATCAGTGGGTAGATGAACCCATTCTGGATTTTTTTTTTATTTTCTCCACCGATGAGAAGCCTACTACATAGTTCGACTTCAGCACGTTCCTGGAAAACAATATTCACGAGCAATTTGTCAATTTTGCCACAGAAGGCATGTTCTAGTATTCTTCAACACTGGCATACCTGTTTGTTTTCTTCCAAGCGGACAATTTTTCTTTTTCCATGTAGAAGATGGACGGAAATGGCAGACCCCAGGCAGTGACCGCATGGACTTCCCTGCTCAGACATAACTCCACAGAATTCAGTTTCAAGCAGTTCATCGATCAATTCTACCACCCAGTGGTGAGCATGCTTAGCGGCAGACCCAAACCCAGGATTAATGATGAATTTTAGAGGATCCTACATTTCTCGGATGATACAAAGACTGTTGATTGGTACCTGTACCAAAATCACACTGAGATCAGAGTCTATGGGTGTGAGTTGGCCCCATATAAACTCCCCAAATACTTACCTGTCAGAATTTTTTCTCTGGAATACATAAGGTTGAGGATAAACTCAGATGATATTCACTTTGTGTCTTTAAAGAAAAAGAAACAACTCAGAATCAAAGGGCAGATTGGGTCTTTCATCTGCAATAATCGAGGTGCCAGGGAGGAAGAAGACATGCTGCTGAAGGAAATGAAATTCTTCATGAGTTTCACATGGCAGTACGATCCGTGGGGGATCATTTCAGAGATGAGGATAAAAAACAAGAATATCCCATATGTCCATGAATCTAGGCCTGAGATAGAGAAATTTGCAAACCAGACAGGATGGGAACCAAACACTTTGGTTGAAACAAAATGACAGGACCCCTTGGTCACTGTATCACAGACAACCACACCACAGCCTCTGAAGGAGAAAAGGCCTAGGCAGGATCTATCACCTCCTGTCACTGAAGTGTCATTAGAAGAATTCTGACTGCATACCAAGAGGCCAAAAACTAGTCCAACTCCTGACCTAGCTGGAGAAAAGGAAATTCCATCCACTACAGTGACAGAGGTTGATCAGTTGCTCCTCAACACAAGCAACAAGCAAATTATAAGCACTATGTTACCAAAGAAGAATACATATACTCCACCAATCAACCAACCAGGGAAGATAGGACCAAAGTTGAGCATCTTTGAGAAATATGACTTGATCAAGAAAAAGAATCAAACTCTGACCAACAACACATACGCCCAATTCTGGAAGCAGACGTCGACTGCACAACACAGACTACTATCGACGTTCGACACGAAGAAGGGAATAATTCACATGGATTTTCTCCAAGCACAGGTGCCAAACCTAAAGGTAATCACTGACTATAAGAGGGCAACCTTTGAATTCCAAACCAAAGACGTGCATCCTACCGATCAAATGGATCTACACAGGCAAACTAGAGAAATGGTTTTATTCACATTGGAACATGCTTCCACTACTGCCTCTAGGTTACAAGTGTCTCTAAACAACATCCAGACACAGTTGAAGTTGGAGAAGATATCATCATTTGCCAAGGAAAATAGGATCAAGACATTAGATGAACTAGTCCTCAAGATCGGGTACGATCCCTCGAATGTGAAAGATGTCGAGGAGATGATCAAGAAGAAAAATGCAGACATAGTGTCTTTGAGAAAACAATTGAAGCAACCACCAACAATAGACTCGCAGGCAAAGGAAATAGCAGCGACAAAAGGAGAAAAAGATGAGATGCTTAAGTTAATCATGGAGAAGAATGCACAACTGAAGGAAATGGAAGCTGAGATGGAGAAACTAGTGAAAGAGAAAGAATAGTTGAAACCCATGGAAGTCATTCCGTTGAGTGCAGTACCACTCTCAGGAGTGAGCACGACATCACTAGCAAAAGTCTTATCAACGAATCCACTGATGTCTCTAGAAAATATGGTTGAAATAGCCAAATCTATGAAAGAGATGAACTTGCAGGAGACAGAGATTAGCAGGCTCAAAAAGGAGATTGAGAACCTTCAAGAACTCAAATCTTCTTATCAAACCATCTTCTCCAAGGAAAAACAGGTGCCAGACCAGCTCAAACAAGAGTTACAACAACTCCAGAAGCAAACAATGGCAGGTAAAACACTGGACGAAGTCAAAGAAAGTGTCTGTAAAGACATCACCAAGTCTATGAATGAAATATGGCCAATGATATAGATTATGTTTTAGCAAAATGAATTGGTGCAGAGAAGTAAACAAGCCATCGAGAAGATCAGATCAGAACTGGGAGAGATGCCCACACAGGCTAATGAAATCATCAAATTCTTGAATTCTAAAACTAGAGTAGAGCTAAGAATTGAGGATAGAACAGAGACCATCCTTGAGGTCAAAAGAGTCTTGACCAAGAGAGGACTGATGCTACAACTAGAAGAAAAGGTTTAGGCCATGGACCTAGGTGTACAATTTTTTTTTAGCAATATTGAGGCTCTACAGAAGAAAGGTCTTCCTGGTCTGAAGGTGATAAACGACAAACTAATGACACTCCCAGACTACAAAAAGAGACTGGCCAATGTGGCTAAGGATAGTTAGAAGTTTTCAAGGATTCAAGGCAACATCACTGGCAAGGCATTTCTAGATGCACTTCAGTTGGA
This sequence comes from Picea glauca, assembly GCA_000966675.3. Taxonomy (NCBI): domain Eukaryota; kingdom Viridiplantae; phylum Streptophyta; class Pinopsida; order Pinales; family Pinaceae; genus Picea; species Picea glauca. The sequence goes on along the minus strand of JZKD02S2379688.1, from coordinate 559,506 downwards.
TATCAGCATTCAACATGAGATACAGTACATCTTCATCACCAAGCCTACTTTCGCCAAGTACACAGAAATGGATGAAGTCTACCGAAGGCTACTCAAAGTCAGCATTCCCACTCATCTTCGATGGGAAGATATTTGTGACCTGATCGAGTAGTAGATGAGATGTCCCAACCCAGTCAGCTATCCAGTGAGGTTGTGCAGAGGCCTCACCAATGGTTCACCCAGAAAACAGCATGCAGTTGCAACACATCATCAAACACTTTCCTAGATTCCTATAATTTGATAAGTTAGTTAGGCTAAAAATAGATTTACCACGTCCTGATCTTTAATGACATGATCGTTTGTAATTTTGGGTTATAAATACTTCACTTTTCGAAGTATCGAGGGTTGATTTTTACGCCCTGCGAGCTATCAGACTGTAATATTTTTCAAGAGATCTTCCATTAATACAAAGAGGCATTTTTACAGGATTCTTGCATGTATTCATTGGTGACGTTTTTCTTTCTAAGTTTAATGTTATTCTCGCTTAGTTATCACACTGTTTTCTAAATCTAATCTTTGAAAGTAATGAATGTTGCAGGATTTATATTTGTATATCCTGTTTCTCACTTTGAAAGATTTTAGTGTTTCATCTTCTGATTTTATGATAAAGAAATTCTTAACTGCTTCTTTGTTGTAATTGACATTCTCACCTTTTTTCTGTTATTTCTCATTTATGCTACTAAAAGAATCCAACGATTACATTATCTTTCCCTATGAAAAGTTTATTTGTTTTCTGGCTTAGATTTTTATTTTCATGGTACAAACCCCATAGCCCAATGGATGCGTAAACTATATCATCCAACCCGACAAACACTACAACAACAAAACCAATATATTTTATTTACCTAGCCTAATATTTTAAATTTGAAACATATCTAAATCATATAGAGAGATCCCTCTCTAAAGTTGTTAGGGCTAGATCCCAGCTTCAAAGCGGTTGGATAAAGTTACCTCCCGTAGATTTCTTCTTTCCTGACAACCTCTAGGAAATTTACAAGGCGTTAACATAGTGGCGACCATACTAGGGAACGGAACTGAACAAATTTTAACCTCACATCTTCTTTTCCCTAGAAGAAAAGTTTGCTTCTAAAATATTGCAAATCTGAGAAAGAAGTAATGTTTAGAGGTTGTTAAAAACTTGAACATATTATTTTCGGATTCGTAAAACTAAAAAGTATATATATATAAATCAAAGAGAAATCTGGCTCCCAAAAGAGATTATACTTGATCTCACCTAGACCCAGAACCTACGATAGAAAAAGATAATCCATAACAGTTGCTCAGGAAAAAGACCATTGCTGAAGGTTCAGTTAGACATAATCCCCTTCGAAAGTCCCCTTCTCTTCCAGAGGAGCTTGTTTCCATTCAGGATCTTGACTTTGACATATTTTTCGAGCAAAGCTTGTTCAGAACAAAATCTGATAGCTTTGTGGCTGAAACCATCCTAGACCCAACCGTCTTGCAACCCTGGACTCCTGAAGTTCTATCTCCCACTGCTAAACCTCAAACCACTCACTCTGTGCCAGCTAGCCCCTCCTCATCCTCATCTTCTGCCACCACCCCACCTGTCATCCAGTTTGTCATCCCGCTTCCTCCACCTATAATGGCAACCAGATATGCCCCCTTGGTGTTGGCCACACCCCTTCATGCTATGCCCCAAGACTATCAAACGAGACTTCCACAGTTCGATGAAACAGGACCCTTGAGCGCACAACAACATGTTGATAAAATGAATGATTATTTTGATCTGCAGGAAGTAGACGAGGCTGACGTTCAAATGAGATTGTTTGTCGAGAGTTTGATGGGTGATGTTAAGAAATGGTATAAAGGTTTACGTGCTGCCTCAGTGCTCAACCTAACTGCATTCCAAAGAAATTTTCTAGACAGATGGGAGGTAAAGGAAAACCCTCTCCAAATATTGTCAGAATATGAAAACATCAAAATAAATCAAGGTGAGATAGTACAAGATTACTTCACCCATTTCAATAACCCGTACAATGCAATTCCAACCGATATTAAACCTCCATAAGGTTTGGCATTGATAAAATTCCTTGATGGTTTTGACGTCGATATGTCATATCAATTAAGGGAAAGGAACTCCACCACCCTGGAGGACATGCAGAAAAGTGAAATAAGTGTGGAGGCAAACCTATTGGCAAAAAGGGCACGACAGAGAACAGAGAGGAGAGTCACAATCAAAGACGAACCTTCCACATCAACTTTTGATTCCAAATTGGATTCCTTGGCCAGAGCAATGGAAAGAAGGATGGAGAGACTTATTGTATCTGAAAGAAACCCTCCTAGAGAAAACCCACCAGCTCCTCAAATTCGAAATCCTAACTTCAGAAGAAACCCTCCTCAAATCAGGCAGAGATACCCTAGGGATCAAAGGGAACAGAGAGGTCCTGATCAACAGATCAGACCTCCCCTACAAGAAAATTATGTTGATAAAGGAGAGGAAGTAATTGAAGACCTGGAGGATACTCACATAAACCTCATGGGCATTCACGATAACAAAGCTATTTTCCTTACCCAGGAAGGGAAAGAAAATTTTCTTCTCAATCAAACAAAAGTAAGTGAAGAAGCTGAAGACGCCGAACAATAGGAATTTGAAAATGATATTTTGGAGGTACACCGACAATATAATCTGTGAAGTAAAAAGACAGACGAAAGTTCTCCAAAATAGGTGACCAAAACAAAGAAGATAGTCGAAACCCAAAAATCCCCTGAGCCTTCTGCCGAGAAGAGCCTTGAGAAGGGTAATGCTGAAGTTCCATAAAAAAGAAGCCCTACCATTCTAAAAATATCATCGCAGTCTGAGGTTTGATCAATTAACCCACCAAATACTTTTGGCCAGAAGATTGTGGGGGAAAAATTAGAATTGTTGAGCCAAAACAGAGCACCTACACCTTTCAGCCTCGAAGGGGAATTAGCCAATGTAAAAAGTCCCATTCCCCTTTCCGAGTTGTTGAGAAAAGATTCTTACCATTCAAAGGTGATTAAAGCGCTGACCATTGAACCTGACATAGGTACGAAGGCCTTAACTGTTGGATCAACAAATCATTCAGATACTGTGAACCTTACAGATGATAAACTTGAACTCCTGTTTGGACCTGAAGTGGATGGTCAGACCCACAATGGTGTTGTCACTCCTTTTTACATCAACCTTAATATACACAACCTGATTTTGGATAATGCTATGTTAGATTCAGGTGCTTCCCATAATATGATGCCTAAAGCAGTGATGGAAAAACTAGGGCTTGAAGTTACCAGACCTTACAAGGAATTACACTCTTTTGACTCCAGTAAAGTTAGATGTATCAGTTTGATCAAAGATCTGTGTATCACCCTGGTCCAGATTCCCGCGAAAATCATGGTCATGGATGTTGTGGTTGCAGACATTTCCCCGAAGTATGGTATGTTGTTGTCCTAGTCTTGGGGGGCCAAGTTGAGAGGTACTTTGCAGTTGGATATGTCATATGCCACTGTCCCATTTTTTGGTCAACAAAGAAGACTATACAGAGAAACAATGATGAAGTACATGGTTAGTAGCCAAGAAAAACCACATAACTATCCTCTGTACTCTGCACATTCTGACCTAGACTCCTTCATCCTATACAACGATGGAGATATGGGAGAAAAAATCATTCAGCTGGAAGAAGATACATCTGGTCCGGATGAAGGCCAAGAAATCATTGAGGCAGAAATAAAGAAAAATGTGATAACTGAAGAATTGCCAATGGATTTATGAAGCATGGATTTTGATGGAGTTGTAAGAAAAGAAGGAGCTGGAGTAGGAGTTTGGTTGTACAATCACAGATCTAGGTATTCGGAAAACCATTCTTACAAATTAAATTTTCAATGCACTAACAATATTGTCGAGTATGAAGCCTTGATGCTCGGTCTGAAACTTCTAAAGAAGGTTAGTGCCAAAAAAATTATGGTAAGAGGTGATTCCGAATTAATAATCAAGAAAATTAAAGGTGAGTATGCAACAAAACACCCCCATCTTAGAGCTTATAGGAATGTTGTTCTGGATGCCCTTAAATGTTTCACTGAAGTTGATTTATAGGTGATGCTTAGGGGACAGAATATTTTGGCAGACGGGTTAGCTATGTCCGCATCCACATGCAAGATACCTTTTCAATCCACTCGCCCATACACAGTGGAGGTGAAATGTAGACCAACTATTCCAGACAACATCAAATATTGGCAGGTATTTGGAAATGATGATCAAATTGAAGATTTTCTGCAATGTAAAAATGATTTCGAGTGTACAAACATAGAATTAGAAAATGAAGATGAAAATGTAAAAAGACCTAATTTTGGAAATGATAGTGTAAATAAGATAGATTCAGGAGAGTTAGGTGATGATGAGATAGAAGCTGATGTTTTACATTTGAAAAGTAATGTTTTACCTAGGGGTTTAGTTCCTTTAGAGGACTTATTTGATTTTAATGATGTAGCTAAAAAACCGAAAATTGAAGCCAGTGGTCAAGAAGTAGAAGATTGTAATATAGGGACAGAAGAGAAACCCAATATGGTGAAACTTCCCAATTCATTACCCCCTGAGAAGAAACTCAAATACATTAAGCTTTTCAAGGAATATTCGGACGTATTTTCCTGGGGTTACGAGGACTTGAAAGCTTATGACACTAGCATCATACAACATAGGATTCCAATAAAAGAAGACCAAAAACCTTTCAGACAGAAACTTAGGAGAATCAATCCTAAGCTACTTCTCCTGATAGAAAGAGAAATCAAAAAAATGTACGATGCTAAAATCATAGTCCCGTTACGGTTTTCCAAATGGGTTTCAAATTTGGTCCCAACACGAAAGAAATCCAGAGAAATCAGGCTTTGCATCGATTTCTAAAATCTAAATAAGATCTCTCTGAAGGACAATTACCCATTGCCAAAAATGGACCACATATTACAAAGGGTAGTCGGATCCAGTCAAATCTCTTTACTAGATGGGTTCTCGGGTTATAATCAAGTTCTCGTTCACCTAGATGACCAAGACAAAACCGCTTTCACAACACCATGGGGCACTTTCATGTATGTGAAAATGCCTTTCGGGTTGATGAACGCCGGGGCCACTTTCTAGAGAGCAATGGACATCACTTTTATGGAAGAACTCGGAAAATTTATTGTCATCTATCTGGACGATGTAACTGTGTTCTCCCAATCTGACGATGAGCACTTACGACAGCTCAGATGAGTTTTTAAGAAATGTAGAAAATTTGGGATTTCTTTAAATCCTAAGAAGAGACTTTTCGGATTACAGAAAGGTAAACTGCTAGGGCACATAATCTCTAAGGACATAATTAAAATATACCCCAGCAGAATCGAGGCCATTCAAAAATTAGAACACCTAAGAAACATCAAAGAGTTACAGTCTTTTATTGTAAAAATAAACTTTCTGCGGAGATTCATACCCAACCTGGCTGAACTTCTTAGAAACATCACAAACATGTTAAAAAAGGACACAAAAATAAAATGGGACATTGAGTCCAGGCATTCTTTTGAACAAGTCAAACACGCACTCACGCAGGCCCCAATCTTGATTAGTCCTAACTTCACCAAAGATTTCTATCTTTTTTCTTTCTCCAATGAACATACCATTGCAGCAGTATTACTACAGAAAAAAAACGAAGGGTATGAACAACCCATAGCCTTTTTCAGTAAATCTTTAAGATATGTTGCTTTGAATTATAATATAATGGAGAAACAAGATTTTGCCTTGGTGAAAGACATAAAAGATTTTAGAGTATACATTCTCCATTCCCACACCATTGCATATGTTCTGAATGCAGTACTAAAAGACATTTTAACCCAGGACAATCCAGATGGTTGAAGAGGAAAATAGATTGCTATCATTCTAGAGTATGACATAGAGATTAAGCCTACTAAACTAATTAAAGGACAAGGTCTAGCAAAGTTAATGGCTGAATCAAATTTCCATGCTCGACATTAATTTCTTAGCTGCAGCAGATGAACAGGGTGAGTAGGCGACTCCAAGTGTGAGAGAGGTATTTCTAAAATCTCCATGGTATGCAGACTTAATATTTGTTTTTCATAATTTACAAGCTCCCCCTGGTCTGACCAAGACTAAAGCTAGGTTTCTGAAATTGAAAGCATTAAAATTCTGTATTCTAGAAGGCAATCTGTATTGGAAAGATCTTGGAGGTATTTTGTTAAATTGTTTATTGAAGGATGTAGTTGACAAAGCGTTGCAGGAGTTTCATGCAGGAGACTGTGGTGGTCACCTGAACTGGAAGGCCACAACCAACAAAATCCTCAAAGCCGGATTCTATTGGCCAACTCTATTCGCTGATGTGCATCATAAAGTGACTTTGTGTCATCAATGTCAACTGTTTGAAGGCAAAAGGAAACTTCTTCCTCTACCCCTGAAACCGATCTCCGTTGAAGCCCCTTTCCAACAATGGGGATTAGACTTCATCGGAGAAATACATCCTCCTTCTTCAGGCCAGCATAGGTGGATTCTTACTGCCACGGATTATTTTACAAAATGGATCGAAGCAGTACCAAGTAGGCAAGCCATTGATTCTGTCATTATTAAATTTCTTGAAAATAATATCTTGTCTCGTTTTGGATGTCCTAGAAAAATTGTAACTGATAATTTAACTTCTTTTCGATCTAAGAAACTCATAGAATTCTGCAACCAGTATCATATTGGCTTGGGACACTCCACTGCTTACTACCCTCAGGGAAATGGGTTGGAAAAATCATCAAATAAAACCCTGGTAAACATTATCAGGAAAACAAGAAGTCGTGGCATAACAAGTTGGTTTTCTCACTATGGGCCGACAGACTGACCACCAAAAGGTCAATCAGTATGTCACCATATCAGCTGGTCTATGGCACAGAAGCAGTCTTTCCCACTTCCCTAGGAGTCCCTGTCATGAAATCGCTGCAAGACATGCAAACCGAGCCAAATGACTCCCAAAGAAGGATCAACTAGATGATCCATTTGCAACATTCAAGGGAAGAAGTATACAACAAGACCTAGGAAGTCCAAGAAAGCATTAAGAAGATTTTTGACAAAATAACCAAGGAAGATGATTTTGAGCTAGGAGAGTTGGTGTTGAGATGGGATTCTCGAAATGAAGACAAGGGAAAGCATGGAAAATTCAATAGTTTGTGGAAGGGACCATACATGATTCAAGCAATCAGAGGAAATAATGCTTTCTTTCTAAACAACAGTCATGGGACGGATCTGCCAGGAGGACCTATAAATGGAAGAATGTTGAAACATTATTCACTGCCTCAGTAGAGACCCGAAGTCACACTTTCCATTGTACAAACCATTTTTTTATTTTTCTTGCGAGTTTCTGAGTGAGTAACTTTGGTTAGTTGGTTGAAGCCCGAAGAGAAGGCCCTAATCCGATTGACCACGGTTTTTTCCATTTTTGAAAAATAAAACCAATCAAGCAACAAAGGCGACTAGGGAGGAAGTTTCAGAACATCAGGAATCAGGATTCTTGGCACTTCACAAGGAGAGTACCATCCCTAGGTGGAGTCGTTGTTATCACCCTATAATTTATAGGATCAACTGGTGACTGGAATTTTATCTCTCTAGTGTTTTTGTTTGTCAAATGATTTTTCATTCTGCAAATAATTTGAGAAAAGAAAGAAAAAGAAAAAGAAAAAGGAAAAAGAAAAGAAAGAAAAAGAAAAAAGAAAAGAAAGAAAAAGAAAAAGAAAAGAGGACATAAAAGAATTTCAATAAGATCCCCATGCAATAATAGTGACTTGGTCCATACCTTTCAAGCATGGCCAAGTTATTTTAAATTGATGTTGATAGGAATAGTGAATAAGCTTGGCTAAACTGTTTAATCTTAGCCAAGTGATCTAGGTTAGTTAGTGAATAAATCTGGCCAGACTATCTAATCTTGGTCAGATAGCTCCAGGGTAGAGTAAGTTCTTAGCCCAACAGTTTAATCTGGGCTAATTGTCATAGGAAGTTAGGTTAGAACTTAGGGTAGTTTGCTTGATTTAAATAAAACCAGATCGATGATCAATGTTGGACCTTGTTTTGAATGCTCGAAAGGTTGTTTTCCTAACCCCTTGGTGATGTAAAGATGTAAAATATTGGGAAAAACCCATGATATGCTCTTATCCTAAGTTTTTCAGGGCACATATGCTTTCATGCCCACATTTATGCATCGCTCATGTATCAACGACCCAAATGATCATTCCTAGATCTACGGTGGACAAATATTTCTGGACCCGCTCGACCATTCTACCTTTAATGGAGAGGGGGGGGGGATCCGAAATCGCTGATAATGCA
>JZKD02S2379688.1:540677-550966 GCA_000966675.3 Picea glauca | reverse complement strand
CCCCCCCCGACTGATCTACCTTTAACGATGGGGGGGGTCTAGAATGGAATCTTACTCTGGTGGGGCCCCTATCAATACGTGGCATAAATCTACTGGTCTCGAGTCCCACCGCCTCCTACTATCTGACATACCTCGTCACTTCGTGATGTCATCATCCACCTTTCCAAAAAGTCACATCCCATAACTCCGTTAGTCCTTCTCCCTCATTCACTCGTGGGAAGTCCCCTCACCATGATTTTTTCCCCCAATCGATAACCGCCACATCACCCATACGTATCCCTTAGTCGTTGTCACCTGCCATCTCACATTCTAAATGACCCGTTGGCCATTTATTACTGGATAACTTATCTGTTAACCTGTTGACCTATCCCTCGCGCCCAACAGATATCCATTTACTCAAATTTACCCTCACTCTTCATTCCTTCACCATTTACCCACTCATCGCACTAGAGAATTTACCCCGTTTTTTTCTCCGTTACAGTCAGTCACCCCCATCTACAGTCATCCCCGCTAACATTGTTTTATTTGCAGGTATTGTTACAGTAATGGTGCCAAAATCAAAATGAACAGAAGGAGAGGAGAATCCGTTTCTCCCACCTCCTGTCGATCTTGACAGGATTCCATTAGCCGACAAAGACTATTTAATCGTATACACTAAGTGCGATTTCAACTTTGCAAACCTTCAATCATGGCTTAAAGAATTCTTCCTGGACCAAAGTGACGAAATTGGACTCTGGGAGTCCAACCTACCCCTATATCTCTTCCCCCAGATTCATCATTTCCCAGAGTTCGCCCTCAAGTGCGATGCCCACTATATTCCCAAGAAAAGAGACATCATATCCTCGTCCGGGGAAGTTCTCTTCCTCATCACACCAAAAACCATCGACCAAATGATGCAAATATCCTGAGCTGACTCTGCATCACCTTTTAACTTTGAAATCCTTACAGAGTTATACCAGAAGATGAATTTTCCTCAAAGAGCTCAAATATTTGAGTTTTTTCTTCCACAATCCGCTCATCTCACCGCTACAAATCCCCCTTATCCTTCCTCCATGTTTTCAACCAAAGGAAACCAGGTTATCACATCCCTATGTGCCTTGTTGGGTTATTATTCATATCAGTGGGTAGATGAACCCATTCTGGGATTTTTGTCTATTTTCTCCACCGATGAGAAGCCTACTACACAGTTCGACTTCAGCACGTTCCTAGCAAACAATATTCATGAGCAATTTGTCAATTTCGCCACAGAAGGCATGTTCCGGTATTCTTCAATACTGACATACCTATTCCTTTTCTTCCAAGCAGACAAATTTTCCTTTTCCATGCAAAATATGGATAGAGATGGCAGACCCGGGGCAGTAACCGTATGGACTTCCCTGCTCAGACATAACTCCACAGAATTAAGTTTCAAGTAGTTCATCGATCAATTCTACCACCTAGTGGTGAGCATGCTTAGCGGTAGACCCAAGCCCAAGATTAATGACGAAGTTCAGAGGATCCTACATCTCTCAGATCATACAAATACTGGTGATTGTTACCTGTACCAAAATCACACTGAGATCAGAGTCTATGGGTGTGAGTTGGCCCCATATAAACTGCCCAAATACTTACCTGTCAGAATTTTTTCTCTGGAATACATAAGGCAAATGCTAAACTTGGATGATATTCACTTTGTTTCTTTAAAGAAAAATCAACAACTCATAATCAAAGGGAATATTGGGTCTTTCATCTGCAACAATTGAGGCATCAGGGAGGAAGCATATAGGTTGTTGAAGGAAATGAAATTCTTCATGTCACATGGGACTACGATCCATGTGGGATCATTTCAGAGATGAGGATAAAAAACAAGAATATCCCGTATGTCCACGAATCTAGGCCCGAGATAGAGAAATTTTCAAACCAGATAGGATGGGAACCAAACACTTTGGTTGAAACAGAACAACAAGACCCCCCGGTCACTGTATGACAGACAACCACACCACAAGCTCCGAAGGAGAAAAGGCCTAGGCAGGATCTGTCACCTCCTATCACTGAAGTGTCATTAGAAGAATTTTGACTACATACAAAGAGGCCAAAAACTAATCCAGCTCCTGACCCGGCTGGAGAAAAGGAAATTCCATCCACTCTAGTGACAGAGGTTGATCGGTCGCTCCTCAACACAAGCATCAAGTAGATTATAACCACTGTGTTACAAAAGAAGACTACAAATACTCCACCAATCAACCAGCCAGGCAAGATAGGACCAAAGATGAGCATCTTTGAGAAATATTGCTTGATCAAGAAAAATAATCAAACTCTAAACAACAACACATATGCCCAATTCTAGAAGCAGACATTGACTGCACAACACAGGCTGTTATCGGTGTTCGAAACGGAGAAGGGAACAATGCACATGGATTTTCTCCAAGCATAGGTGCCAGACCCTAAGGTAATGACTGACTATAAGAGGGAAGCCTTTGAATTCCATAACAAAGACATGCATCCTAACGATCAAATGGATCTACATAGGCAAACTGGAGAAATGGTTTTATCCACATTGGCACATGCTTCCACTGCTACCTCTAGGTTACAAGTGTCTCTGAACAACGTCTAGACACATTTGAAGTTGGAGAAGATATCATCCTTTTCCAAGGATAATAGGATCAAGACATTGGAGGAATTGGTCCTCAATATCGGGTACGATCCCTCGAATGTGAAAGCAGACTAGGAGATGATCAAGAAGAAAAATGCAGACATAGCGTATTTGAGACATAAGGAGAAAAAGATGAGATGCTTAAGTTAATCAAGGAGCAGAATGCACAACTGAAGGAAATGGAAGCTCGGATGGAAAAGCTAGTGAAAGAGAAAGAATAGTTGAAACCCATGGAAGTCATTTCGTTGAGTGCAGTACCACTCTCAGGAGTGAGCACCATATCACTAGCAAAAGTCCCATCAGCGAATCCACTGACATCTCTGGAAAAGTTGACTGAATTGGCCAAATTTATGGAAGATATGAACCTGCAGGAGACAGAGATTAGCAGGCTCAAAAAGGAGATTGAGAACCTTCAGGAACTCAAATCTTCTTATCAAACCACCTTCTCCAAGGAAAAACAGGTGTCAGACCAACTCAAACAAGAGTTACAACAGCTCCAGAAGCAAACAATGTCAGGTAAAACACTGGCTGAAGTCAAAGAAAGTGTCTGGACAGACATCACCAAATCTATGAATGAAATATGGCCAATGATACAGATTATGTTTGAGAAAAATGAATTGGTGCAGAGAAGTAAACAAGCCATCGAGAAGATTAGATCAGAATTGGGAGAGATGCCCACACAGGCTAATGAAATCATCAATTTCTTAAATTCTAAAACCAGAGAGGAGATGAGAATTGAGGATAAAATAGAGGCCATCCTTGAGGTCAAAAGAGTCTTGACCAAGAGAGGATTTATGCTACAGCTAGAAGAAAAGGTTCAGGCCATGGACCTAGGGGTACAAAAAATTTTCATCAAGATTGAGGCTCTACAAAAGAAAGGTCTTCCTGGTCTGAAGGTGATAAATGACAAACTAATGACACTCCCAGACTACAAAAAGAGACTGGCCGATGTGGCTAAGGATAGTTCAAAGTTTTCAGGGATTCAAGGTAGCATCACTCGCAAGGCATTCCTAGATGCACTTCAGTTGGATATCAACATCCATCATGAGATCCGATACATCTTCATCACCAAGACTACTTTCGCCAAGTACACAGAAATGGATGAAGTCTACCGAAGGCTACTCAAAGTCAGCATTCCCATTCATCTTCGATGGGAAGAGATTTGTGACCTGATCGAGTAGTAGATGAGTTGTCCCAACCCAATCAGCTATCCATTCAGATGAGGTCGTGCAGAGGCCTCACCAACGGTTCACCCAAAAAACAACATGCAGTTGCAACACATCATCAAACAGTTTCCTAGATTCCTGTAATTTGATAAGTTAGTTAGGCTAAAAATAGATTTACCACGTCCTGATCTTTAATGACAGGATCGTTTGTAATTTTGGGTTATAAATACTTCACTTTTCGAAGTATTGAGGGTTGATCTTTACACCCTTGTGAGCTATCAGACTGTAATATTTTTTAAGAGATCTTCCATTAATACAAAGAGGCATTTTTACAGGATTCTTGCATGTATTCACTGGTGACGTTTTTCTTTGTAAGTTTAATGTTATTCTCACTTAGTTATCACATTGTTTGCTAAATCTAATCTTTGAAAGTAATGAATGTTGTAGGATTTATCTTTGTATACCCTGTCTCTCACTTTGAAAGATTTTATTGTTTCATCTTCTGATTTTGTGATAAAGAAATTCTTAACTGCTTCTTTGTTGTAATTGACATTCTCACCTTTTTTCTGCTATTTCTCGTTTATGCTACTAAAAGAATCCAACGATTACATTATCTCACCCTGTGAAAAGTTTCTTTGTTTTCTGGCTTAGATATTTATTTTCATGGTACAGACCCCATAGCCCAATGGATGCGTAAACTATCTCAGCCAACCCGACAAACACTACAACAACAAAACCAACATATTTTATTTACCTAGCCTAGTATTTTAAATTTGAAACGTATCTAAATCATATAGAGAGATCCCTCTCTAAAGTTGGTAGGGTTAGATCCTAGCTTCGAAGAGGTTGGATAAAGTTACCTCCCATAGATTTCTTCTTTCCTGACAACCTCTAGGAAATATACAGGGCATTAACATAGTGGCGACCATACTGGGGAACGGAACTGAACAAATTTTAACCTCACATCTTCTTTTCCCTAGAAGAAAAGTTTGCTTCTGAAATATTGCAAATATGAGAAAGAAGAAATGTTTAGAGGTTGTTAAAAACCTATACATATTATTTTCATATTCGTAAAACTAAAAAGTATATATATAAAAATCAAAGAGAAATATGGCTCCCAAAAGAGCTTATACTCGATCTCACCCAAACCCGGAACCTGCGATAGCAACAGATAATCCATAATAGTTAATGAGGAAAAAGACCATTGCTAAAGGTTCCTTTAGACATAATCCCCTTAGAAAGTCCCCTTCTCTTCCAGAGGAGCTTGTTGCCATTCAAGATCTCGACTTTGACATATTTTTCGAACAAAGCTTGTTCAGAACAAAATCTGATGGCTTTGTGGCTGAAACTGTCCTAGACCCAACCGTCTTGCAACCCCGGACTCCTAAATTTCTATCTCCCACTGCTAAATTTCAAACCACTCACTATGTGCCAGCTAGTCCCTCCTCATCCTCGTCTTTTGCCACCACCCCTCCTGTCATCCAGTTTGTCATCCCGCCTCCTCCACCTATCATGGGAGCCAGATATGCCCCCTTGGTGTTGGCCACACCCCTTCATTCTATGCCCCAGGACTATCAAACGAGACTTCCACAGTTCGATGGAACAATACCATTGAGCGCACAACAACACGTCGATATAATGAATGATTATTTTGATATGCAGGAAGTAGACGAGGGTGACGTTCAAATGAGAATGTTTTCCCAGAGTTTGACAGGTGATGTTAAGAAATGGTATAAAGGTTTATGTGTCACCTCAATGCTCGACCTAACCACATTCCAAAGAAGTTTTCTAGACAGATGGGAGGTAAAGAAAAACCCTCTCAAAATATTGTCAAAATATAAAAACATCAGTAGAAATCAAGGTGAGAGAGTACAAGATTACTTCACCCATTTCAATAACCTGTACATTACAATTCTAGTTGATATTAAACCTCCACAAGTTTTGGCATTGATAAAATTCCCTGATGGTTTTGACACCGATATGTCATATCAATTAAGGGAAAAAAACTCCACCACCCTGGAGGACATGCAGAAAAGTGCAATAAGTGTGGAGGCCAACCTGTTGGCAAAAATGGCACGACAGAGGACAGAGAGGAGAGTCACAATCAAAGAGGAACCTTCCACATCAACTTCCGATTCCAAATTGGATTTCTTGGCCAGAGAAATGGAAAGAATGATGGAGAGACTTATTGTATCCAAAAGAAACCCTTCTAGAGAAAACCCACCAACTCCTCAAATTTGAAATCCTAACTTCAGAAGAAACCCTCCTCAAATTAGGTAGAGAGACCCTAGGGATCAAAGGGAACAGAGAGGTCCTGATCAACAGATCAGACCTCCCCTAAAAGAAAATTATGTTGATGAAGGAGAGGAAGTAATTGAATAACTAGAGGATACTCACATAAACCTCATGGGCATTCACGATAACGAAGCTATTTTCCTTACCCTGGAAGAGAAAGAACTTTTTCTTCTCAATCAAACAAAAGTATGTGAAGAAACTGAAGACGCCGAACAATAGGCATTTGAAAATGATATTTTGGAGGTACACCGACAGTATAATCTGCGAAGTAAAAAGACAGATGGAAGTTCTCCAAAAAATGTTACCAAAACAAAGAAGAAAATCGAAACCCAAAAAGCCCCTGATCCTTCTGCCAAGAAGAGCCTTGAGAAGGGTAATGCTAAAGTTCCAGCAAAAGGAAGCCCTACCATTCTAAAAATATCATCACAGTCTGAGGTTTCATCAATTAACCCATCAAATACTTCTGGCCAGAAGATTATGGGGGACAAATCAGAATTGTTGAGCCAAAATAGAGCACCTACACCTTTCAGCCTCGAAGGGGAATCAGCCAAAGTAAAAATTCCCATTCCCCTTTCCGAGTTGTTTTGAAAATACGCTTACCGTTCATAGGTGATTAAAGCGCTGACCATTGAACTTGATATAGGTACGAAGGCATTAACTGTTGGATCAATGAATCATTCAGATACTGTGAACCTTACAGATGATCAACTTGAACTCTTGTTCGGACGTGAAGTGGATGGTCAGACCGACAATGGTGTTGTTGCTCCTTTTTACATCAGCCTTAATATACACGACCTGATTTTGCATAATGCTATGTTAGATTCAGGTGCTTCCATTAATCTGATGCCTAAAGAAGTGATGGAAAAACTGGGGCTTGAAAAACCGGGGCTCGAATCTCTTTACTGGATGGGTTCTCGGGTTATAATCAGGTTCTCGTTCACCCAGATGACCAAGACAAAACCGCTTTCACAACACCATGGGAAACTTTCATGTATGTGAAAATGCCTTTCGGGTTGATGAACGTCGTGGCCACTTTCCAGAGAGAAATGAACATCACTTTTGTGGAAGAACTCGACAAATTTATTGTCATCTATCTGGACGACGTAACTGTGTTCTCCTAATCTGATGATGAGCACTTACGACATCTCAAACGAGTTTTTGAGAAATGCAGGAAATTTGGGATTTCTTTAAATCCTAAGAAGAGCCTTTTTGAATTAGAGGAAGGTAAACTGCTAGGGCACATAATCTCTAAGGAAGGAATTAAAATAGACCCCAACATAATTGAGGCCATTTAGAAATTTGAACACCCAAGAAACATCAAAGAGTTACAGTCTTTTATTGGAAAAATAAACTTTCTGCGAAGATTCATACCCAACCTGGATAAACTTCTTAGAAACATCACAAACATGTTAAAAAAAGGACACAAAAATAAAATGGGACACTGAGTCCAGGCAATCTTTTGAACAAGTCAAACGCACACTCACGCAGGCCCTAGTCTTGATCAGTCCTGACTTCACCAAAGATTTCTATATTTTTTCTTTCGCCTCTGAACATACCTTTGCAGCAGTATTACTACAGAAAAAACAGTGAAGGATATGAACAACACATAGCCTTTTTCAGTAAAGATTTAAGAGATGCTTCCTTGAATTATAAAATAATGTAGAAACAATCTTTTACCTTGGTGAAAGCCATAAAACATTTTACAGCATACATTCTCCATTCCCACACCATTGCATATGTTCCGAATGTGGTAGTAAAAGACATTTTAACCCAGGACAATATAGACGGCCGAAGAGGAAAATGGATTGCTATCATTCCAGAGTATGACATAGATATTAAGCCTACTAAACTAATTAAAGGAAAAGGTCTAGCAAAGTTAATGGTTGAATCAAATTTCCATGCTCTTGACATTAATTTCTTACCTGCAGTAGATGAACATGGTGAGCAGGCGACTCCAAGCATGAGAGAGGTATTTCTCAACTCTCCAAGGTATGCGGACGTGATATTTGTTTTGCATAATTTACAAGATCCCTCTGGTCTGACCAAGACTAAAGCTAGGTTTTTGAAATTGAAAGCATTAAAATTCTGTATTCTAGAAGGCAATCTGTATTGGAAAGATCATGGAGGTATTTTGTTAAATTGTCTATTGAAGGATGAAGTTGACAAAGTATTGCAGGAGTTTCATGTAGGAGACTGTGGTGGTCATCTGAACTGGAAGGCCACAACCAACAAAATCCTCAAAGTTGGATTCTATTGGCCAACTCTATTCGTCGATGTGCATCATAAAGTGATTTCATGTCATCAATGCCAGCTGTTTGAAGTCAAAAGGAAACTTCTTCCTCTACCCCTGAAACCGATCTCTGTTGAAGCCCCTTTCCAGCAATGGGGATTGGACTTCATCGAAGAAATACATCCTCCTTCTTCGGGCCAAAACAGGTGGATTCTTACTACCACGAATTATTTTACAAAATGGATCGAAGCAGTACCAAGAAGGCAAGCCACTGATTCTATCATTATTAAATTTCTTGAAAATAATATCTTGCCTTGTTTTGGATGTCCTAGAAAAATTATAACTGAAAATGCAGCTGCTTTTCGATCTAAGAAACTCATAGAATTCTTCAACCAGTATCATATTGGCTTGGGACACTCCATTGCTTACTACCCTCAGGGAAATGGGCTGGAAGAATCATCAAATAAAACCCCGATAAACATTATCAGGAAAACTTTGCAGGAAAACAAGAAGTCGTGGCATAACAAGTTGGTTTTCGCACTATTGGCTGACAGACTGACCACCAAAAGGTCAATCATTATGTCACCATATCAGCTGATATATGGCACAGAAGAATTCTTTCCCACTTCCTTAGGAGTCCCTGTCATGAAATTGCTGTAAGACATGCAAGCCGAGCCAAACAACTCCCAAACAAGGATCAAACAGATGATCTATTTGCAACAGTCCAGGGAAGAAGTATACAACAAGACCCAAGTAGTCCAAGAAAGCATTAAGAAGATTTTTGACAAAATAACCAAGGAAGATGATTTCGAGCTAGGAGATTTGGTGTTGAGATAGGATTCTTGAAATGAAGACAAGGGAAAGCATGGAAAATTCAATAGTCTGTGGAAGGGACCATACATGATTCAAGAACTCAGAGGAAATAATGCTTTCTTGCTAAACAACAGTGATGGGACAAATCTGCCAGGAGGACCTGTAAATGGCAGAATGAAGAAACACTATTCACCGCCTCAGTAGAGACCCGAAGTCACACTTTCCATTGTACAAGCCATTTTTTAATTTTGCTTGTAATTTTCTAAGTGAATAACTTTAGTCAGTTGGTTGAAGCCCAAAGAGAAGGCCCTAAGCCAATTGACCATTGTTTTTTCCATTTTTCAAAAATAAAACTAATCAAGGAACAAAGACGACTAGGGAGGAAGTTTCAGAACATCAGGAATCAGGATTCTTGGCACTTCACAAGGAGAGTACCATCCCTAGGTGGAGCCACTGTTATCACCCTATAATTTATAGGATCAACTGGTGACTGGAATGTTATCTCTCTAGTGTTTTTGTTTGTCAAATGATTTTTCATTTTGCAAATAATTTGAGAAAAGAAAGAAAAATAAAAAGAAAAAGAGAAAAGAAAAGAAAGAAAAAGAAAAAAGAAAAAAGAAAAGAAAGAAAAAGAAAAAGAAAAGAGGGCATACAAGAATTTCAATAAGATCCCCATGCAATAGCAGTGACTTGGTCCATACCTTTCAAGCATGGCCAAGTTCTTTTAAATTGATGTTGATAGGAATAGTGAATAAGCTTGGCTAAACTGTTTAATCTTAGCCAAGTGATCTAGGTTAGTTAGTGAATAAATTTGGCCAAACTGTCTAATCTTGGTCAGATAGCCCCAGGGTAGAGTAAGTTCTTAGCCCAACAATTTAATCTGGGTTAATTGTCATAGGAAGTTAGGTTATAACTTAGGGTAGTTTTCTTGATTTAAATAAAACCAGCTCGATGATCAATGTTGGACCATGTTTTGAATGCTCGAAAGGTTGTTTGCCTAACCCCTTGGTGATGTAAAGATGTAAAATCTTGGGAAAAACCCATGATATGCTCTTATCCTAAGTTTTTCAGGGTGCATATGATTTCACGCCCACATTTATGCATCTCTCATGTATCAACGACCCAGATGATCACGCCTAGATCTATGGTGGAC
>JZKD02S2379688.1:530274-540469 GCA_000966675.3 Picea glauca | reverse complement strand
ATGTGTGTTAAAGAGTGCACAAAAATCTGTGGTCCAAAGGAAAGCACGTAGATCGACGACCCAAGGTATTTTTTGGACCCCCGCTGACTGATCTACCTTTAACGATGGGCGGGGTCCAGAATGGAATCTTAATCTGGCGGGCCCCCTATCAATACGTGGCATAAATCTACTGGTCCCGAGTCCCATTGCCTCCTACTTTCTGACATACCTTGTCACCTCCTGAATTCATCATCCACCTTTCCAAAAAGTCACATCCCATAACTCCGTCAGTCCTTCTCCCTCATTCACTCGTGGCAAGTCCCCTCACCATGATTTTTCCCCCAATCGATAACCACCACATCACCCATCCGTATCCCTCAGTCGTTGTCACCTGCCATCTCACATTCTAAATGAACCATTGGCGATTTATTACTGGATAACTTATCCGTTAACCAACTGACCTATCCCCTACACGCAATGGATACCCATTTACTCAAATTTACCCTCACTCTTCATTCCTTCACCATTTACCCACTCATCGCACTAGAGAATTTACCCCGTTTTCTTCTCTGTTACAGTCAGTCGCCCTCATCTAATTCATCCCCACTAACATTGTTTTATTTGCAGGTATTGTTAGAGTAATGGCACCAAAATCAAAATGAACAGAAGGACAGGAGAATATGTTTCTCCCGCCTCCTGTCGATCTCGACAGGATTCCATTGGCCAACAAAGACTACTTAATTGTAGACACTGAGTGTGATTTCGACTTCGCAGACCTTCAATCATGGCTTAAAGAAGTCCTCCTAGAGAAGAGTGACGAAATTGGACTATAGGAGTCCAACCTACTCTTGTATCTCTTCCCCCAGATTCACCATTTCCCAGAGTTTTCCCTCAAGTGCCAAGCCCACTATATTCCTGAGCAAAGAGCCATCGTATCCTCGTCCAAGGAAGTTCTCTTCCTCATCATGCTAGAAACCATCGACCAAATGATGCAAATATCCCGAGCCGACTCTGCATCACCTTTTAACCTTGAAATCCTTACAGAGTTATACCAGAAGATGACTTTTCCTCAAAGAGCTCAAATATTTGAGCTTTTTCTTCCACAATCTGCTCAGCTCCCCGCTACAAATCCCCCTTACCCTTCCTCCATTTTTTCAACAAAAGGAAACCAGGTTATCACGTCCCTATGTGCCTTGTTGGGTTACTATTCAGATCAGTGGGTAGATGAACCCATTCTGGGATTTTTGTCTATTTTCTCCACCGATGAGAAGCCTACTACACAGTTTGACTTCAGCATGTTCCTGGCAAACAATATTCATGATAAATTTGTCAATTTCTCCACAGAAGGCATGTTCTGGTATTCTTCAATACTAGCATACCTATTCATTTTCTTCCAAGCAGACAAATTATCTTTTTCCATGTAGAAGATGGATGGAGATGGCAGACCCTAGGAAGTAACCGCATGGACTTCCCTGCTCAGACATAACTCCATGGAATTCAATTTCAAGTAGTTCATCGATCAACTCTACCACCTAGTGGTGAGCATGCTCAGCGGCAGACCTGAACCCAGGATTATTGATGAAGTTCAGAGGATCCTACATCTCTTGGATCATGCAAACACTGGTGATTCATACCTGTACCAAAATCACACTGAGATTAGAGTCTATGGGTGCGAGTTGGTCCCATATAAACTTCCCAAATCCTTACCTGTCAGAATTTGTGCTCTGGAATGCATAAGGCAGATGATAAACTCGGATGATATTCACTTTGTGTCTTTAAAGAAAAATCAACAACTCAAAATCAAAGGGCAGATTGGGTCTTTCATCTACAACAATCAAGGTGCCGGGGAGGGAGCAGACAGACTGCTGAAGGAAATGAAATTCTTCATGAGTTTCACATGACACTACGATCCGTGCGGGAACATTTCAGAGATGAGGATAAAAAACAAGAATATCACGTATGTCCATGAATCTAGGCCCGAGATAGAGAAATTTGCAAACCAGACAGGATGGGAACCAAACACTTTGGTTGAAACAGAACAACAGGACCCCCCGGTCACTGTATCACAGAAAACCACACCACAGGCTCCGAAGAAGAAAAGGCCTAGGAAAGATCTGTCACCTCCTATCACTGAAGTGTCATTAAAATAATTTCGACTGCATACCAAGAGGCCAAAAACCAGTCCATCTCCTGATCCGGCAGGAGAAAAGCAAATTCCATCCACTACAGTGACATAGGTCTATCGGTCGCTCCACAACACAAGAAACAAGCAGATTATAACCACTATGTTACCAAAGAAGACTACAGATACTCCACTAATCAACCAGCCAGTCAATATAGGATGAAAGCTGAGCATCTTTGAGAAATATGACTTGATTAAGAAAAAGAATCAAACTCTGACCAACAACACATATGCCCAATTTTGGAAGCAGACGTCGACTGCACAACACAGGCTGCTATCGGCGTTCGACACAGAGAAGGGTATAATGAACATGGATTTTCTCCAAGCACAGGTGCCAGACCCAAAGGTAATCATTGACTATAAGAGGGAAACCTTTGAATTCCAAACCAAAGATGTGCATCCTACCGATCAAATGGATCTGCACAGGAAAACTGGAGAAATGGTTTTCTCCACGTTGGAACATGCTTCCACTACTGCCTCCAAGTTACAAGTGTCTCTGAACAATGTCTAGACACAGTTGAAGTTGGAGAAGATATCATCCTTTGCCAAGGACAATAGGATCAAGACATTGGAGGAACTGGTCCTCAAGATCGGGTACAATCCCTCGAATGTGAAAGCAGTCGAGGAGATGATCAAGAAGAAAAATGTGAAAGCGTCTTTGAGAAAACAATTGAAGCTGCCACCAACAGTAGACTCGCAGGCAAAGGAAATAGCAGAGATAGAAGGAGAAAAATATGAGATTCTTAAGTTAATCATGGAACATAATGCACAACTGAAGGAAATGGAAGCTGAGATGGAGAAGCTAGTGAAAGAGAAAAAATAGTTGAAACCCATGGAAGTCATTCTATTGAGTGCAGTACCACTCTCAGGAGTGAGCACAACATCACTAGTAGAAGTCCCATCAGCAACTCCACAGACGTCTCTGGAAAAGACGACTGAATTGGCCAAATCTATGGAAGAGATGATCCTGCAGGAGACATAGATTAGCAAGCTCAAAAAGGAGATTGAGAACCTTCAGGAACTCAAATCTTCTTATCAAACCAGCTTCTCTAAGGAAAAACAGGTGTCAGACCAGCTCAAACAAGAGTTACAACAGCTCTGGAAGAAAACAATGGGAGGTAAAACACTAGCCGAAGTCAAAGAAAGTGTCTGGACAGACATCACCAAGTCTATGAACGAAATATGGCCAATGATACAGATTATGTTTGAGAAAAATGAATTGGTGCAGAGGAGTAAACAAGTGATCGAGAAGATCAGATAAGAACTGGGAGAGATGCCCACACAGGCTAATGAAATCATCAAATTCTTGAATTCTAAAACCGGAGAGGAGCTGAGAATTGAGGATAGAAGAGAGACCATCCTTGAGGTCAAAAGAGTCTTGACCAAGAGAGGATTGATGCTACATCTAGAAGAAAAGGTTCAAGACATGGACCTAGGGGTACAAAAGTTTTTTAGCAAGATTGAGGCTCTACATAAGAAAGGTCTTCCTGGTCTGAAGGTGATAAATGACAAACTGATGAAACTCCCAGACTACAAAAAGAGACTGGCCAATGTGGCTAAGGATAGTTCGAAGTTTTCAAGGATTCAAGGAAGCATCACTGGCAAGGCATTCCTAGATGCACTTCAGTTGGATATCAACATTCAGCATGAGATCTGGTACATCTTCATCACCAATCCTACTTTCTCCAAGTACACATAAATGGATGAAGTCTACCGAAGGCTACTCAAAGTCAGCGTTCCCAGTCATCTTCGATTGGAAGAGCCTTGTGACCTGATCGAGTTGTAGATGAGCTGTCCCAACCCAGTCAGCTATCTAGTCAGATGAGGTCGTGCAGAGGCCTCACTAATGGTTCACCCAGAAAACAACATGCAGTTATGACACATCATCAAACAGTTTCCTAGATTCCTGTAATTTGTTAAGTTGGTTAGGCTAAAAATAGATATACCACGTCCTGATCTTTAATGACAGGATTGTTTGTAAGTTTGGGTTATAAATACTTCACTTTTCAAAGTATTGAGGGTTGATCTTTATGCCCTACGAGCTATCAGACTATAATATTTCTCAAGAGATCTTCCATTAATACAAAGAAGCATTTTTACAGGATTCTTGCATGTATTCACTGGTGACGTTTTTCTTTCTAAGTTTAACGTTATTCTCGCTTAGTTATCACATTGTTTTCTAAATCTAATCTTTGAAAGTAATGAATGTTGCAGGATTTATCTTTGTATACCCTGTTTCTCACTTTGAAAGAGTTTAGTGTTTCATCTTCTGATTTTATGATAAAGAAATTCTTAACTGTTTCTTTGTTGTAATTGACATTCTCACCTTTTTTCTGCCATTTCTCATTTATGCTACTAAAAGAATCCAGTGATTACATTATCTCGCCCTGTGAAAAGTTTCTTTGTTTTATGGCTTAGATTTTTATTTTCATGGTACAGACCCCATAGCCCAATGGATGCGTAAACTATCTCAGCCAACCCGACAAACACTACAACAACAAAGCCAACATATTTTATTAACCTAGCCTAATATTTTAAATTTGAAACATATCTAAATCATATAGAGAGATCCCTCTTTGAAGTTGGTAAGGCTAGATGCCAGCTTTGAAGCGGTTGGATAAAGTTACCTCCCGTAGATTTCTTCTTTCCTGACAACCTCTAGGAAATTTACAGGGCGTTAACATAGTCACATCACGACAAATAATCATGTACATTAGAAACTTAGAATAAAATCATGCGGTGGGTAGTGCTAGGCTCCCCCTTTCTTATTTTTTCACCAAGGTGTTATTTCCTAGGCTAAAAAACACCAAATTAATGCAAATAAAAGGCATTTTAACAATCTTTTTACAATATTTTATTGAAATGAACAACACTAACCTAATCAACTATCACATTAATCCATCCTAGACTATTGGATT
This sequence comes from Picea glauca, assembly GCA_000966675.3. Lineage (NCBI taxonomy): Eukaryota > Viridiplantae > Streptophyta > Pinopsida > Pinales > Pinaceae > Picea > Picea glauca. The sequence continues at coordinate 535,390 of JZKD02S2379688.1, read as the reverse complement.
AATTATTACTCTATCCTAACTAATTTGGCCAAGATTAGATTGTTTGACCAAATTTATTCTCTAACCTTTCAACATAAATTTAAAAGGTTTGATCATGATTATATAGTATGAGTCAAAAAAATATTATTTTCATGGGGTTTTATATTTTCTCTCTTTTTTTTATACCCTCTTTTCATTTTTTATATTTTTATCCTTTCTTTCTCTTTTTTCTTTTTCTTTTCTTTTCTTTTTCTTTTTCTTTTTGTAAATCATTTCCTGAATAAAACATTATTTACAATAAAATTGACTAGAGGAAGAAATTCTAATCACCAGGTGATACTATGAAATATAGGGTTATAACAATGGATCCACTTGGGGATGGTGCTCTCCTTGTGAGGTGCCAAGAACCAGCTACATGATGCCTTGAATCTTCTTCTCCGGTAATTTTCTGCATTCTAATTTACTAGATTATAACTATAAATCTAGTGATCATGATTAGGGGCTTAGGGCCTTCTCTCCGGGCTTCAACCACTGATAAAAAATCACCCAGACATGACATAAAAAGTAAAATGGTATTTACAATGAAATGAGTGAGAAAAAATATTCATCCTTGTGAAACATAGTGCTTGAGAATTCTTCCATTGATGGGTCCTCCTGGCATATTTGTTCCATCCATATCCTTGATAAAAAATGCATTGCTTCCTCTGTAGGCATGTATTATGAATGGGCCTTTCCATAAATTGTCAAATTTTCTATGTTTTCCCTTTTCTTCATTTCTTGAATCCCACTTCACTACTTTATCTCCTAACTGGAAATCATCATCCTTGGTCCTTTTTTCATAGATTTTCTTGATATTCTCTTGAATCACCTGAGTTTGGTTATAAACCTCTTCTCTGGATTGTTGCAACTGTATAGTTTGATTGATTCTTCTTTGGATGTCATTTGGTTCTACCTATACTTCCTACAATAACTTCATGACAGGTACACCTAAAGAAGTAGGAAAGACATCATCCATTTCATAGACCAACTTATATGGAGACATACCAATTGACCTTTTTTTAGTAAGTTTGTCTTCCCATAGTGCATGTACCAACTTATTGTGCCATGATTTTTTGTTGTCCTGCAACATCTTCTTGATGATGTTGACCAAACTCTTATTTAAAGACTCTGCTAATCCATTGACCTGAGGGTAATAGGTTGTAGAGTTTCCTAAGGTGATTTTATACTTGTTTCAAAACTCTATCATATTTTTTTTATTTGAATGTTGTTGCATTGTCAGTGATAATTTTCCTGGGGCATCCAAATCTAGAAAGAATGTTAGTTTCCAAAAAAAATTAGATCACAACATCAGTGGCCTGCCTGGTGGGTACAACTTCAATCCACTTGGTGAAATAATCAGTGGCTATGAGAATCCACTTGTGTTGTCCTGATGAAGGTGGGTGAATCTCTCTAATGAAATCCAAACCCCACTGTTGAAATGGAGCTTCAAATGAAATTGGCTTCAAGGGTAAAGGCAAAAGTTTCCTTTTTCCTTCAAAGAGCTTGCATTTGTGATAGGAGATCACTTTCTTGTGGACATCTGCAAACAAATTTGGCCATTAGAAACCATCTCTAAGAATTTTATTAGCAGTGGTCTTCCAATGAAATTGTCCACCATAGTCTCCTTCATGGAATTCCTACAAAGATTTATTTGCTTCATCTTTCAACAAACAATTTAGTAGAATACCTCTAGCCTATTTCCAATACATTTTGACATTCAAAATGAAATATTTCACAGCTTTTAGTTTAAAAAATATAGACTTAGTTTTTGTCAAAGGTTGTAGATGATGTAAAACAAAAATAAGGTCTGCATACCAAAGAGAGTTTGAGAAAACCTCTTTAACTTGTGGATTTTTCTTCTCTTCTTGTTCATCAACTACAGCAAGAAAATTAATATCCAAAGCATGAAATTTTGACTCAGCCATCAGTTTGGCTAATCCTTGACCCTTGATAAGATTGGTTGGCTTGATCTCAATATCATACTCAAGGATCACAACAATTCACTTACCTCTTCTGTCGTTTGGACTGTCTTGGGTCAAAATATCTTTCACCACAACATTAGGAACATAAGAAATGATATATGAGTGGAGAATATATACTCTAAAATATTTAATTTCTTTTACCAAAGAAAAATCTCATTTCTCCATGATGTTGTAATTCAATGCAAGATCTCTCATGGATTTACTAAAGAATTATATAGGTTGTTCATGGGCTTCATTGTTCTTCTGCAAAATGACTATTGCAATGGTATGCTTAGAGGAAAAATAAAATAGGAGGAAATCTTTGGTATAATCAGGACTGATAAGTACAAGGGCTTGTGTCAAGGCCCATTTCACCTGATCAAAGGAATGTTTTTCTTCTATGGTCCATTTTATTTTTGTATATTTTTTCAACATATTGGTTATGTTTCTCAAAAGTTATGCCAAGTTAGGGATAAATCTTCTCAACAAGTTTATTTTTTGTATGAAAGACTGCCACTCTTTTATGTTTCTTGGATGGTCTATTTTCTGAATGGATTCAATTCTGCTAGGATCTATTTTGATTCCATATTTATATATGATGTGTCCTAATAGTTTACCTTCCTCTAAACCAAACAAGGTTTTCTTGGGATTTAGTGAGATTCTGAATTTCTTGCATTTTTCAAAAACTTTTCTAAGGTGGAGTACATGTTCTTCATCTGTTTTTGAAAAAACAGTTATGTTGGCCAGGTATATGACAATAAATCTTCCAAGTTCATCCACAAAAACAATGTCCATTGCTCTATGAAATGTGGCTCCAACATTCATTAAACCAAAAGGAATTTTAACATATATGAAAGTGCCCCAAGTTGTAGTGAATGTTGTTTTCTCTTGGTCATCAGGGTGGACTAAGCCTTGGTTGTAGCCAAAAAATCCATCTAACAAAGAAATTCTACTGGATCCAACTACCTTCTGTAAAATATGATCCATTCTGGGCAAGGGATAGTTCTCTTTAAGGGAGAATTTATTAAGGTTTTTGAAATCAATACAGAGTTTTATTTCTTTACTCTTTTTTCTGGTAGGAACTAAATTGGACACCGATTTTGAGAACCTTAATTGGACAATGATTTTAGCATCATACATTTTCTTTATTTCCTTTTCAATTAAAGGCATCAACTTGGGGTTAATTCTCCTAATTTTTTGTTTGAAAGGCTTATGATCTTCTTTTATGGGAATTTTATGTTGTATAATGATAGTATCATGGGATTTCAAGTCTTCATATCTCCATGCAAAAACATCTACAAATTCTTTGAATAATTCTATATATTTCTGTTTTTCAGCAAGAGGTAAAGATTTGGAAAATTTAGTCATTTTTGGTTCCTTATCAGTCCCTATATTACAATCCTCAACATCTTTTCCAGTAGGTTCAATTTCTGGTTTTTTAGCTACATAATCGAAATCAAACAGTTCTTCTAAAGGAACTAACCCTCTAGGAAGAATGTTATCCTTTAATTGCAAAAAATCTGAATTTTCTTCTTTTTCATTTATTTCTCCTAAATCTATTTTATTTACACTTTCATTTTCATTATCTACATCAATGTTTGCACATTCAAATTCATGTTTGGTCTGCATTTCACCTCAACTGTGTACTAGCGATTAAGATGAAATGGTAATTTACAAGTGGCTTCTAAAGTAGCCAGTCCATCATCAAGTATGTTTTGGCCTCTGGGAATCACTTGCAAATCATATTCAGTAAAACATTGCAAGAAATCTAAAACAACATTTCTATAGGCCTTAGTCTCAGGCATTTGGCAGAGTACTCACCTTTGATATGTTTTATGATAAGTTCAAAATCGCATCTTACTGAGATTATTTTGGCACCAAGATTTTTTAACAATTTTAGACCTAACATCAATGCTTCATACTCACCTATATTGTTGGTACACTGAAAATTTAATTTGTAAGAATGGATTTCTGAATATCTTTCTTTTGAATTACACACCCACATTTCAGGTCCAGATCCTTCTTTACTGACAACACCATCGGAATCTAAACTCCAAAAACGTTCTACTGGTTCATTTGTTTGTATTGTCACTATTTTATCTTCTTCAGGGGTTGCTTTGCTGTCCTCCAAGATATACACATCATCTTCCAATTGTGCAATTTGAATTTCCATATCACCACCATTATATAAAATAAAAGAGTCTAGATCAGAATGAACATAGTATAAAGGGTAGTTGTGTGGCTTCTCTTGACTACTAACCATGTATTTCATCAGTGTCTCCCTGTACAATCTTTTATGATGACTGAATAAGGGGATGGTGGAAAAGGACATGTTCAGATGTAGGGTACCCTATAATTTGGCTCCCCGTGATAGAGATGACAACATGCCATACTTTGGAGGAATATCTACAACAACAATGTCCATAAACATGCTTTTGGCTGGGATTTGTGCCAAGGTAATACACAAGTCTTTGATAAGACCTATGCACTTAACTTTTCTTGAATCAAAGGAGTATGTTAGGGTCCTAACCCGCACATAGGTAGAGCAATATATTCGTATGTATTTCAATATTAATAAGGCCTTTCAATAAAATAGAATAAGGTGGATTTAAGAAGACCTAATAGAAGCTTCCGCTTCTAGAAGGATCTTCCTCTAGATGCTTCTTTTTAGTATAAATAGGAGTCGAGGGTATGCGAACCCTAGCTTGGATATTATTGTAATAGAGATCTGCTCAGTTAGAGGTTTCCCCCTTGAAGAGGCCCGTGAACATTGCTTTCAAATTCAAAGTGCTATTTTTGTTGTTATTCTTATATCATTTCAGTGTTATTGTGGTGAATGTTCTGGTTATATTGTTGTTATTCTGCCATTACTAGCATTTTATTTAAGTTCTGCATACATTTTATATCTAGTATATTACAAGTAGTATCAGAGCACTTTCCTCGGCAGAAAGTGTGGGTTAAATTTTTTTCAGGGTAGAGACATATTCTGGCGTGTTTAAGCCACAAAGATTTGTCGTTACACGCATAAACCCACGGTTGAGGGATTCATACATGCAGGAAATACAAGTGGTACTTAAGCGCACATATGTTGGCCACCCTTGTAACCCCTGTTGGTACCCCTTCGAGTGGTAGCGCAT
>JZKD02S2379688.1:510529-530224 GCA_000966675.3 Picea glauca | reverse complement strand
AACACTCGGGAAGATACTCTCTAGTACCTAGGTAGTCGGGTAGTACGGCTAAGGGTATGGTCTATCCTCCTTAGTTAGTGCCCTGAGATATTGGGCCGAGTACTACTGTTGGACCTCACACGTATATCAGAGAGCTATAGCACAGGGCAAACCCTTGTCTGTAGAACCCTTGGGGGACATAAACATAAACAAATTAAAAAAGACAAGATCTATTGTCATGCAACTATGTTCGGGTTGCCAAGTAAATACACATTTTTTTTCTGGTTAAGAATTTGAGCATTTCCTCTCTGCAGTATTCTTCAGACCAGAGTATAACTCTGTAAAAAAATAAAAAAAAAATAAAAAAAAAGTCTAGAACTTTTTTTAGCATTATTTGAGACCTATTCCATTGGATTCATCTCTTCTCCCTTATCACATTCATCCATATCATTTTTAAGGCCAAATGTTTTTACCTTGCCTGCCCCTTTTTAGTTTCCTCATCCTCATGGCCCATACTCATAGCCAAGACCTGGAAGATCGCTTCAACACCTTGAAATCTGGTCTCATTGAGACCCAACAAAAATTGAAACAACTCAGTGCCAAATGTTGCCGCCATCAATACAACCATGAAGTCCTCAATGGGGGAAATCCAACAAAACCTCACCACCCATCTTGAATCAGTCTTTTTGACACTTTTCACCAAACTACATATCCCTACAGATAACCCTTCCTCTTCCTCACCTCCACATACTGAAGGTGACCATTACTCTCATTCCCATACCTTGCAGAACCATCACTTTCAACGTGACCTATGCCTTTTGCGGGTGGATGTGACCAAATTTGATGGCTTGGACCCCACTAGTTGGGTAACCCAAATGGAACATTACTTCTCTTTATACAACATTACATATGACTTGGCCAAACTTTGGTATGGTGTTCTCCGTCTAGATGAAGAATGTTGGCAATGGTGGCAATGGAGAAAAACTTCTCGTCAAGGGTATATTGCTTGGACACACTTTGTGGCAGAGCTTTATGAATGCTTTGACACTGACACCAACCATTTGGGCTATTTGACAAAGATGAAACAATTAGGAATAGTGGAATACTTTATAGTTTCCTTTGAGCGCCTGACTTTTAGAACAAAGGGCATGTATGATGCCTTTTTCTAAGAGTGTTTTATCAGTGGCCTCAAGGATGAAATTCGGGCCCATGTCCTCATGGATCAGCCTGAGAGTTGGGTGGAGTCTACCAAAAGAGATAAAGAAGCACAACAGGTTGTATCTGCTCAAAACCACAAACCCTCCTTTATCCCTCACCCTAAACCAGTAAATCCCACTACTCCCTCTGCTCCACTAAAGATCCAAAAATTGACCAGGGATGAAACGACTGAACGCCAACTCAAAGGCCTTTATTACAACTATGATGAAAAATATTTCCTGGGCCACAAGTGTAAAGAAAAAAATCTTTTTATGGCCATCTCTGAGGAGATTTTGGAGGAAGATGAAGAAACTCCCTCTGTGTCTGTGTCACCTGAATCCACTGACATAACCCCTCCCAAGGACCCTCCCAAAGTAGAACTGGTCATTTCCCTCAATGCTCTCACTGTCTTCTCTTCTCCCCAAACCCTCAAGCTAATCAGTTACATCAAGCATCAGAAGCTCATCATTCTGTTTCATAGTGGCAACACCCATAATTTTATTCATTGTCGCATTGCCCAAGAAACTCATTACTACATCCATGCCGTCAATAATTTACAAATCATGATTGCCAATGGTGGTTCCATGAAATGTGGAGGGCGTTGTGAAAATGTGCATCTCCAAATTGGTGACTACCACCTGAAATCCCATATGTTTGTTATCAACATGGGAGGTTGTGACATTGTGTTGGGTGTAGACAAGCTAAGGACTTTGGGTCCCATTCTCATGGATTTTAAAGACTTAACCATGCAATTCAACCAAGAGGGCCACCAATATAAGTTCCAAGGCATCACCGTTGGTTCACCTAATATCATTAGTTCCCATCGCATGGAAAAGCTACTCAAAAAGGATCATTCTGGTGTTATCGCCCAACTCCATGCCATATAAGAAACATAGACACCCTCAGTACCGCAAGACCTCCAAGCCATCCTTTATAAACATCAATTGGTATTTTCCACTCCCTAAGGCCTCCCTCCTTCCCATGGTGTTCATGATCATTCCATTCCCCTTGTACCCGGAAGCCTTCCTCCCAATATTCGTCTGTATCGTCACCCTTTTTCCCAAAAAAAATGAAATTGAGAAAATGGTCCAGGGACTCCTTAATGCAAGCATTATCCACCCTAGTATGAGCCCCTACGCATCTCATGTGGTCATGGTCCTGAAGAAATAAGGTTCTTGGAGAATCTGTCCTGACTTTCGTGCCATCAACAAACTTACCATCAAAGACAAATTTCCCATTCCTGTCATTGATGACCTCCTGGATGAATTGAGTGGCACCCAATTCTTCACTAAACTGGATCTTCATTCAAGCTACCATCATATACATATGAAAGAGGAAGACATTCCCAAGACTGCCTTTAGAACTCATGAGGGCCACTATGAGTTTTTGGTCATGCCCTTTGGATTGTGTAATGCCCCCTCCACCTTCCAAAGCCTCATGAATCATGTCTTTCATCCTTTTCTCCACCATTTTGTCTTAGTTTTCTTTGATGATATCCTCATCTATAGAAAAATCTGGACAGACCATCTTGCTCATGTGGATCGAGTTCTCCATCTACTCTCTCAGCACTAACTTTTCCTGAAACAGTCTAAATGTTCTTTTGGCGCCTCAGAAGTAGAATATTTGGGTCATCTGGTTGGAAAAGATGGCGTCAGGGTGGATCCTAAAAAGATTGAAGCTATGCAAGACTAGCCTCACCCAAAGACTCTTAAGATCTTGCATGGATTTCTAGGCTTAACAGGGTATTATCGCAAGTTTGTTAATAATTATGGGAAGATTGCAGCACGTCTCACTGCTCTCCTAAAAAAGAACTCTTTCACTTGGACTCCAGCCGCTACTCAAGATTTCCAGACCTTGAATATGGCCATGTGCAACACTCCAGTCCTCGCCCTTCTTGATTTCACAAAGACCTTTATGTTGGAATGTGATGCCTCGGGGAAAGGAATAGGTGTTGCCTTATGCAAGAGGGTCGACCTTTGGCCTTTACCAAAAAGCAACTATCTGAAAGAAATCTGGGCAAATCCATCTATGAAAAGGAAATGTTGGCCATTCTCCATGTCGTGGATCTATGTCATCCTTATCTATTGGGGAAACGTTTCCAAATTAAGACAGACCATCAAAGCCTCAAGTATTTTCTGGAACAACACATTTCCTCCCCAAAACAACAAAAATGGGTGACTAAACTCTTTGGATATGATTATGAGATCATTTATAATAAAGGAAAAGAAAATGTGGTTGTGGATGCACTTTCTCGAAAATATGAAGACGAAGGATCCCTTTTTTCTCTTTCATTCATTATACTAGATTGGCTCCAAGCCGTTCGCCAGGAATGGCTACAAGATCCCAAAATATCGCAGTTTATCCACCAATTGCATTCCAAGGCTCTAGCTTCCCCAAGGTACTCTTGGCTCCATGAGGAACTTTGATACAAAGGTCGTTTGTATTTAAGTAAACAATCAAAGCTTAAATCCATGGTACTTTTTGAGCTTCATGCTACACCCACAGCGGGGCACTCTGGGTTCACCAAAACCTATGACAGGGTCAAACTTTCCTTTTTCTCAGATGGTATGAAACAAGACATTCGTAATTTTGTAGCTGAATGTGATGTGTGTCAACGCAACAAGGTAGAAATAGTCAAATCATCAGGCACACTATGACTGCTCTCGATTCCACCTGCTATTTGGAAGGATATCTCTATGGATTATATTATCGGCTTACCCAAATTGAGAAATAAATCCGTCATCATGGTGGTTCTTAATCTCCTTTCCAAGTATGCTCATTTCTACATCCTTCAACACCCATTTACATCATCCACGATGGCTCAAATCTTCATGGATTAGGTCTTCAAGCTTCATGGCATGCCACACTCTATTGTTTATGATCACAAGCCAACTTTCACAAGAAATTTTTGGCAAAAACTGTTCAAGATACAAGGCACCAAATTGCATCTTAGCACAACTTATCATCCCCAGATTGATGGCCAAATGGAAGTTGTCAACAAGTGTTTGGAAACATATTTGAGGTGTTTTGCCTCGGAAAAGCAAAATTAGTGGGCTCAATGGTTACCCCTAGTTGAATGGTGGTACAACACTTCATACCATACAACTACACACATGACTCCTTTTGAAGCGATATATGGAGAGAAGCCACCTTTAGTTCTCTCATACTTGTCGGGTGCCTCGAAGGTCCATGCGGTTGACCTTACACTTACAGCTCAAGAGGCTATTCTCCATACCCTCAAAGAGAATTTGGTCATGGCACAAAATTGCATGAAGAAACAACCATATCAAGGTTTCTCTGAACGTCAATTTGCAGAAGGGGATTAGGTGTTTCTTTGACTGCAACCTTACAAGCAAACTTCCCTCAAGGTCGAGCATTGTCAGAAGCTAGTGCCCAAATTTTATGGTGCTTATACCGTACTCAAGCATGTGGGACAAGTCACCTATCAGTTATCTTTTCCCAACAATTCGAAGCTACATCGTATTTTTTCATGTTTCATGCTTAAATAAGGTGATTGGAGCTAAGTGCCAAATTCAAATCAACCTTCCAGAGTTAGCTGAAGAATGATCCATTTGGCTACAGCCAAAACCAATTTTGGACCAGCATGGGCATCGCCTACATCAGATAACCATCAAGGAAGTGCTAGTACAGTGGAAAGATACAACTCCAGCAGATGCCACTTGGGAACCAACTACCATTCTACAACAATTTCCTCATCTCAAGCCTTGAGTACAAGGTTGTTTTTAAGAGAGCGGACATGTTAGGGTCCTAACCTGCACATAGGTAGAACAATATATTCAGATGTAATAAAGGTCAATATTAATAAGTCATTTCAATCAAATAGAATAAGGCAGATGTAAGAAGACCTAATAGAAGCTTTCACTTCTAGAAGGATCTTCCTCTAGATGCTTCTTTTTAGTATAAATAGGAGTTGAGGGTATGAGAACCCTAGCTTGGATATTATTGTAATAGAGCTCTGCTCAACTGGAGATTTCCCCCTTGAAGAGGCCCATGAACATTGCTTTCAGATTCAAAGTGTTATTTTTGTTCTTATTCTTATATCATTTTAGTGTTATTGTGGTGAATGTTCTGGTTATATTGTTGTTATTCTTCCATTACTAGCATTTTATTTCAGTTCTGCATACATTTTATATCTGGTATATTACAGAGTATAAGTATTTGTAAGGATTGGTGATATCAAGCCCTGATTTATCCATCATAGCCTTAGGAATAAGGTTGTGAGAAGCACCAAAATATATCATGGCATTGTGCAATGTCTTATCATTAATATTTAAACTAATGTAAAAAGGATGAACATAATTGCCTTCAACTTTTCCCTCAACTTCAAGCCCAAACAACAGCTTTGGTTGATCATCAACAATGTTCAATGTGTCTGTACCTACTCTTGGTTCTATGTTCAATGCTTTGATCACTTGTGATCTGTAAGAATTCATGTTCATCAATTCTGACAAAGGAATAGGTATTTTAATTTTGGCCAATTCACTTTCCAGACTGAAAGTGGTAGGAGTTATGTTTTGATTGTGAAAATTTTATTTCTCATCCACATTCTTCTATGTAGTAGGATTGGGATGACTGGGGGAGGAAACATCTGTTTGAGATATCTTTGGTATAAAGTCAGGTGTTATTTTTGTAGGGGCCTCTGAGTTTTTCTTTTCAAGAACTTTCTTGGTAAGAGTATCTGAGGTTTTCTTAATTTCTGAAGATTTCATGGTTGGGTTATCATTAGAATTTTTACTTCTCAAGTTGTATTTCCTATGAACTTCCATTATTTCGTTTTTGAAAGCTTGTTGTTCTGATTCTTCCTCATCGACTTCAGTCTGTGAAAGGAGAAAAAGGTCATATTCTTCTTGAGTAAGAAAGATGGAATCATTGTCACTGACTCCCATAATATTTATATGAATTTCATCTAGTCCCTCAATAGTTTCTTCCCCCTCATCAACATATTTTTCCTGAAAAGGTGGCCTAATCTGTTTATCAAGACCTCTTTTTTCTATTTGTTATCTAGGTTCTCTTTGTCTAATCTGAGGAGGATTTCTCCTGAAATTGGGATTTCGAATTTGAGGGGCAGGTTGATTCTCTTTAGGTGGGGTCCTGACAGTGATTTCTAATATTTCCATCATTCTTTCCATAGTTCTAACTAAGGAACCTATTTTGGCATCTACAGTGGAAGTGAATGGTTCTTCCTTAATTGTTACTCTCCTTTCTATTCTTTTCTTAGCTCTCCTAGCCAACAAGTTTGCTTCAACACTCACAACACATTTCTTCATATCTTCCAGAGTTGTAGGGTTTCTTTATCTCAATTGGTAGGACATGTTAGCATCAAATCCATCAGGGAACTTAATCAAAGATAAGCCTTGAGGAAGTTTAATGTTAGTAGGAGTTGCATTATAGATATTGTTGAAACAAGTGCAATAGTCCTGTACACTTTCCCCTTGGTTTCTTTTGATATTTTCATATTCAGATAAGATTTAGAGTGGATTTTTCATTATTTCCCATATATTGAGAAAAGATCGGTGAAAGGAAGCAATATCAACAATTCTAGCAACTGGTAAGGCTTTGAACTATTTCTTAACATCACCTATTAAACTTTGTGCAAAGAGTCTCATTTGGACATATGCCTCATCTAATTCCTGTAAATTGAAGAAGTCATTCATTTTGTCCACTTGTTGTTGTGCATTAAGGCTTGCAATGCCATCAAACTGAGGAATCCTAGTTTGATAATCCTGGGGCATGTTGTGTAAGGGAGCAGCCAAAACAAGGGGAGCATATCTTGTTGCCATGATTGGTGGAGCAGGTTGGTTAGCAGAAACTCATGTAGTAGGTTGGGTTGTAACCTATATAACTATTGTAGAAGTGATAAAATATGTAGAAGGAGTAGGGATCGAAGATATATAATGAGTTACTTGAGGATTGACAGAAGCTGCAGAGATGGAAAGGGCAGAAAGTTCAACAGACTGTTGAAAGTAATCTTTATGCAAAGATTGATCAAAGTTTGATTCTAGACCTTGTAACTTTTCAAAGTCTTGAAGGATTTTTTGATTGATATCTACTTCAGGAGAGTGTCTTTCAGGGGTTCTAGGTTGGAGGATGGTTTGATATAGGACTGTTTCATCCACAAAGCTATCAGATTTGGTTATGAAAAGGCTATGCTAAAAAGGTCGATCAAACTAGATGTCTTGGATTGTGATGAGCTTCTCTGGAAGAGAAGTGGCCCTAGGAAGCAGACTACTGCTCCCTTGAGTTTATGTTGTGCTTCTTTTTTTGACTAATTTTTATGGATTATATACTACCGTTATAGGTTCTGGATCAGGGTGAGATTTGGTATGAATTATTTTTGGAGCCAGAACTTAAACTTTTAGAAACCTAATTAATTATTTACAAATTTTAACAACCTCTGAACATTTATCTCCTAAAATTTTAGATCTTAGATTGTTCATAAATAAAGTTTTCTTATCTAGGGAAGACAATTCATAAAGTTGGAAAATTTGTTCAGTTCCCCAGTATGGTTGCCACTATGTTATCACTCTGTCATTCCCAGAGGTTGTCAAGGGTAGAAGAAATTGACATAGGTAACTATCAAAACCACTTTTGAAACTGGGATCTAGCCCTGCCAGTTTCAGAGAGGGATCTCTCTGTATGATTTAGATTTGTTTAGATTTTAAATGTTAGGCTAGTTATGATAGTCCAAATTTGTTTGTTTGTTTGTTTGTAAAATTTGGCTGAAGGAATGAATTAAATTTCCATTGGGCTATGGGGTCTATATTAAAGATTAGAATCAGATGAGGTTTCTTAACAAGGCAAGGTAGTAAAACTATTGGATCTATTGAGATTAAATGAGGTGAATAAGACAAAAAAGATGTGAGAGTCCACTAAGAAAAGGAGCAACTAATAATTCCCTTAATCAATATCGGATGGAAAACATATAGACCATTAAAAGACTAGAGATAGAGTATGCAAGATAAATTATGTTCTACTAACTTCCTTTTAATGATTAGAGTCTAAAATACATAAATGATCACTGAGAATAAGAAAACATTTAACAAATAAGGAGAGACATCACCAACAATATGACACAAGAATCCTGTGAATAGTCTGTTTTATTACTAGTTGATCCTTTTGGAAAGATTACACTATAGCTCTTGGGTGCAAAAATCAACCCTCAATACTTCAAAGGAAGAAGTATTTATACAATTATTTACAACTGATCCTGTCATAAATGACAAGGATATTATGGAGAAAATATCTAACTAATTAGATCTCAAATTACAAAATATAGGAATGTTGTTGATCTATTCGGATCCTTGGTGTTGATTTTGTGGAAGTAGTTGATGGCTCATTATCTTCGACTTGACTGTATGCTCCATGCTGACTCGAAACTCCAAATCACTTTTACTCAAGTAAAGAACAAAAATATTCCCATCTCTTTTTACTAGGGATGGAAACCTTGAGTAACTTTATGTATACCTCGTCGACCTCATTATACTTGGAAAAAGTGGGCTCTATGATGACAATATGTTTTATCTCAAGCTAGATGCTTAGGTCCAACTATAATGTTTCTAGGAAATCCTTGCCAGTAATTCTTCCCTATATACCTGCAAATTTGGAACCATCCTTTGCATTGTACTGATATTCTTCTTGTAATATGATAGAGTGACGAGCTTGTCATTTATTACTAGCACTTCAGGGAGCCCCTTCTTGTGTAGTACTTCAATCTTGCTGAAAAATATATGAACTCCAATGTCCATCACTTGAGCCTTCTCCTCTAGCTGCAACATCAAACCTTTCTTAATCAAGACCTTCTTGACCTCAAGGATGGTCTATGTCCTATCTCCAATCTCCATTTCTTCCATCTCCTGCTTGTTCTTGGAGTTTAGGAACCTGATGAGCTCAGTGGCCTCTGTAGGTCTATCTCCTAGATCTTCTCTTATTTTTTCAATTGCTTCTCTGGCCTTTTGTACTAGTTTGTGTTGTTCAAAAATAATTTGTATGAATGGACATATTTCTTCCATAGAGTTGTTGATATCCATCCATATGTTTTCCTCAGCCTCAGATAATGTCTTGGCCATGACAGTCTCCTTCTGCAGCTGTTGTAGTTGTTGAATAGGTCTATGAGATTTATGCATTTCTGAATGATAGCTGGAATGGAACATAGACTCCAGGTCTTCGAGGCTTTTTACCTCTTCTTGCAACTTTTTGATCTCCCCCCCTTGAAGGGACATCTCTTCCATAGACTTCACTAGCTTCTCAGAAGCATCTAGAACTTTCATTGGGATAGATGATGGAATCTCTATTGTTATAGTTGTGTTGACGGGTGAAACTGACCATCCGTCAACTGGGAGAGTGGAACCGGTCCGGGGTTGTCTAAATAACCCAAGCCGTTTGGAATGGACCACCCTGACGAGTTTAACGGCTCCGTTGGCCGCTCTAAGGTCTTTTAAGAAAACCAAAGAGAAACTAATCTAAACTAACTAAAACAAATAAAACTATAACTAAACTAAATAAACAAACTAAAACTAACTAAACTAACTAACAAACTAAACAAACTAAACTAATTAAACTAAATAAAGGAAACTAAACTAATTTATCTAAAACAAACTACTAAATTAAACTAACTATTCTAACAATTATATAAAATCTACTAATTACTATTATAATTCAAATCAACTATCTAATTACCAGCCGCAATATTACTTATTCACAAATGTACATTATAAACAATCTACATATTTAATTAAAACCTGCAAAACTCATGTATTTCTTGCCCTAAGACAACCAGGAATCTCTTTTTGATTTTTATATTTTATGAAAAAGAAATAAACATTACTGAAATTAAACAATCTAATATATTTACTGAAATTAAACAATCTAATATAAATTTAATTAAACTTAAATCTAAAGTGAACTACTTAATGAAAACAACAAAGAAAAGATTAGCTAACCTGGAAGCGCTCCTAATTTGTCCCGTGTGTGATGACTCTGAAGCTGGTCGGAGGAAGTAAACTCGCACCGAATTGGTTCAATAGCTTCTCGTAAACGATCAGTTGAGCTGCTCTTCGAGTTGGTTTGCAGGACAAACAAGACATAAAAATATCATAACAACTATAAGATGTATAAATCTCTGCAATAAGGGAAACCTGTTATGAAAAAAACTTATATTTGATAATTCAATCAATGAAGAAGATAAACCTGTCATTCACAAACTGAACTAGCAATTGTTATGTATTTTATATATATGTAAGAGACAAGATAATGGATTATAGTGATTAAAATTATATCATTTGCATATGATCTAGATAGCTAAAGTAGTCATAAATCATAAACAAAGGGATATACAAAACATGAAACAAAAAGTTGATATATTGAAAAGCTAAAGCTATGGCAAAACATCAATTATGTTCCAGTCTGCATTAGAATTCCATATCCTTGTTCTCCCATGAATGAGGATGTCCATTATTACAAAAATCATAAGTATATATAAGTTACTTCACAGGGTAAAACATCCCTGTGGATAATATCAAAAGGTTTTACATAATCTGGGAAAAATCCCCAAAATCACCTAAACTAGGAAATGAAATGCAAGTGAAATATTGGAAAGATCCCCTAACTACTCATAAACTCAATTGCAATTTCGAATTTACCTGCAATAGAACACAAATATCAAATTAGAAAGATATTTTAGTAACAAAACAATAAAAAATTGATTCTACAGACTTAGCTACGTAATCATCTGATTCTGTAGCTAGTCTAAAATAGCATATAGAATCAGATAGTAATCAAATGAAATCTTTTTTTAAAACAATCCAATTTAATTTGCTTTTAATAAACATTAAAATCGAGTTACTAATGGCTCAAGCAAATGTATCATTCAAATCAAATCAAATCGAAAAGGATGAAATTGGGACAGGGTAAGCTTACTCTGTTTTTTCAGTTGTCATAAAATCGGATCAAATCATAACATGACTGTTTCATAAATCAAATCAATGATGAACCAAATCATATAAGATACGATGTAATCATAATCCAAACAATCATAGTCGATCGGTTACTGCTGTGCAGTGTGCATAAGATTCATATCGTTTTAATCAAATGCCAATATAGAAAGGCTGTTACGATTCTTATCAAAATGAAACATGCATAATATGCATAAAACTTTGCCATAGACTTCATTTGCTGAGTATCAAACAGTTCACATATATGACCAAAATAATGATCGTAACCATCCTCGACTCGTTATAGTCATAGCATTCAATCTAGTGTAAAAATAGGTAACTGTTTTAGTTGTAAAATGAAATCATACTCAATGAGTATCGACCCAATGAATTTCGTTATTGATCACCACACAGTCAACAGACAGGAGCGTAATAGAATTAACAAAATTCATGATATAAACTGGGTGAAGAATCAAAACGAATGTGCCTGAGTTTAATTATAGAAACAAATCGCCATGCTGGGCATAATCGTTTTCGTTCCCAAATTAACATTTAAAGAGTATGTTTGTTGAAATATGAAACGAGCTGATAACGCGGTCAAACAATGTGAATCGAACAATTTCAAATTTGGTTATGCATTAAGAGAATGGCATTCGAATTCGTCGAATCAGACATGGATTATAACAGTTATGCTAACCACATTGTATAGAATATAACCAATTCAAATCAAACCATTGACTGCGTTCAAAATTGGAATACTAGAAACAACCTATGTTTAGAAAATATTAACAACCTCAATTATCAATAGAGTATTCAATTAAAACAAATTCAAACAAATCAAATCTATCCCATGATCACTCGAATCAAAGCCAAATCCAATCGAAACTTAAACAATAATGAAAATTAATTTATCAAAAATAAATTATATACAACAGTGCATGCTTGTGTGACAGAGTAAACCCATAGTGTAAATAGAGTTTATGATTATGTCGTATAAGTAGGTGAAAGTTATACCAATGAAGCTGTTCGAGCTACGCCAATCTTGAATTGACGAATGTTGTTGCCGACTCCACGTTCTTAAACAAAATCGAACCAGTTGTTCGCTGCTCCTTATCAGTGGATGGATTCTTACCCTTTTGATTAGAGAGCTTTGCAACCTGATACTCCAGAGCATGAATTCTGGATTGCAGCATTGGCACATCAATGTAATACCTTTCAATCCATGCGCCACACTGATCACACGGTGGAGCATCTAATTGAGAAAGCACAGGAGGGGGTTTCGACGAGTCACCAGGGGTTTCACAGGGCATTTTTATGCAAGGATAGTTTGGATCACTTAGAAAACAAGATGGTAAGTTCTTGACAAAATCATATGTGGGTTTATCACATAGACCTTCGGAATAGGGATACTAGCTTGCTAGGTAGCGTTCAATCTCTGAGTCGGAGTCTTCACTCATCATGACAGGGTCAGGGTTGACAGGAATTTTCGATTTGTTTCTCACCATGCGAGAGATTAATCGAGCATTCAACTTGCCTTTAGAATTGGCAATGGGTTTGGTATTGGGCTTTTTAGCCACGGGTTTAACATTCTCCACATCCTTGGTGACAGAATTGGGTATGTCAATAGGTGGCTCGGGTAGAGGTTTGGGTAGCAGGGCACTGTAAGGGACAGGGGGTACTGATTTGCACTCGCTCACCATAGGTTTGTCAACCTGTGGTGGGCTTGACTCATCAAAACTATTGCGTTTAATAAAATCATTCCAACAGTCCCGATGTAACTCCAAATGACAAACCACAAGCATTTTAATTAACCCAAAATGAAATAGGCTGTTCTCGGCCTAGTTTCGTTTGAACCTTTTGGACATTTTAAACAAACTCCTATGCAAGTAATAAGGCATATTAAGTTCGTAGCCTATGAAAACCATAAGTAGTCGAAGATGGTATAGGAAAACGAAACCATACTGGCCCTCGCAAGTAATGAACTGCTTGGTTACCATTAGCAAGTCGTGCCAGCGTTGCTTTAGCATGTTTGCGGGCAAACCTTTGTCACAGGAGCTCACTCTTCGTGACTGAAAGAGTAATGTCCAAGGGACATTCTCCACTTTACAATATTTCGACCATCTTTGTCCGACAGCAGGCAGACCGGTAGCCAGACTAAGAAATTGCTCATCAATTTCCAACTCCACATCCCCAACCTTGGCTCGGCAGCCATCGAAGGTTAATGCAAATTGTCGAGCCACGATAGGGTTAAAACCATCAAACTTTTGTATGAGTGAGAGCCATCCGAATTCCTCAAGGTCGTTGTAAGCACCATCAAACATCAACAATGTCTGGTAGCCATTGGGTTCATCCCTCACGAGTGGAGCCATGGTTCGGGCTCATGGTAGGGTTTGGATTGAACACAATCAACACACAGGAGCGAGGTCGTTTGGGATTAGCAACTGCAAGCACTCAAAGGGGAATGAATCAATATGCGCGTGCGAAGGTGGTGGGTTAGTTCACCACCATTCAAAACATTAATGGCACAGTACCATCCCTATTCAATCAATCATAACCAATATTAACATTATTCGGCCAACCCAAGGTTTAAACAGTGGACAATTATATCAATGTGACAATGTATAGTTTGAAACCACGATCGTTCAATGTAAAATCAAACCCATAGTTTGCGCCTGTAATAATTCAAACCAATGCTATTGCAAAATCCAAAAGTTTAATCAATGCACCATGTATATAACTCCAAACATTGCCATTCAACATGAAATAAAACTCATGCGCTTGTTACATAATCCAATGTTTTGATCAAAGTTTTTTAAAACAAGGTGACAATAGACAAAGTCGATTAAGCCAAAAGATTTAAAATCATAACGATCGCATTATATAAAAACCTTTAATCCACCATGACCCTTATATAATCAAGTATAAATCATAAATTTTCATGCTCAAAGCCTTATCAATTAAATCAAAGTCAAGTTGTGCAATCAGAGCGGTAATAGGCAAATGGACATAGTTTTGAAAATGAACCAAAGGTATGTACCAATCAACATATCAATGAGTGAATCATGAAAATTCAAATAACAATGGAGGAGTTTTCACGCTTTCAGTCATGAAAAATAAATCGAAACCAATTTGCAAATGTCGCTTGAAATGAAAACATCGTCTCTTTGCAAGATGCGACAGAAATTTGAAGTTCAAGAGACATAGGTGTAGGCATCTTTTTAGGGCAATTGAAAAAATTGAATTGGCTGCCAACAATGGTGACACACTGGGAGAAGCAATTATCTCTGTCGAAAGAAACAAATTCAGATTAGGACAACAAAGAAAATTTCAACTCAAAAAACAACAACCAGAAAATCGTACAAACATCATCATTTACTATCTTTTCCAACGATGTTTTAGAAGATGCAAACTAATAACAGTCTTAATATTAGCAAGCCACGATATTAATGATAAAATCTTCAATACTGTTGGCATGGCCACTGCTTCCAGCAGGCGTCTATAGCCTCGATAGGGTTTCCATTTAACCCACTCGGACATTCGTATCCTATCAAGAAGTTCTAGATTAGAGTAAAGGACTTTTTAAGAGGTTTTTTTATAATTTTTTTACAGATTTTCACTTACCCGACATTGCTTCGCTGCCAGCAGGCCTGTTCAGTACCCCGACGAAGTTGTCTTGGCACCATGCTTGCATTTACCCACTGCCAGCAGACCTGTTCAGTATCCCGGCGGGTTTACGAGCACTTCCCATAGCTCATATTGACATTTTTATTTTGTTTTTCTTTTGTGTATAGATGAGCGGGGTGACGCTGAAAAAAATCTTGGTATTTTATCATATTTTTTTAGACCTCATTAGAATTTTTTAACACTGTCCTTTATTCAATTCCAGAAATGTTTTATTTCTAAAACAACTTGCTATGACAGGGAGACATCCTTTTGAGTCATTCCTTTATAGAAAAGGGACAGCGTAAAAAGATAAAGATAATCATGACAAACTTCCTTTAGAGATTGAAATCAGTAAACTTCTTTCAAACAACAAAATTTTCCAACATAAATATTATTTTTATAAATATATCACTGATGTTCGTACAATCTTTCAGAATTTATTTCAGCGAAGAAATTTTTTCATGATCTGAATCTGAATTGCTCAGTACATAGGCATGTATATCTTTCGAAAACACCAAAAGAAATTAATCAATCCAAATAAAAATCAAAACAGGAAAAACAAAAAGATGCAAACCAAAGAAATATTTACATAACATACAAGGGTAGTAATCAAGCAAAGTATCTTTTCAGGGCTTGGTCATTCACCGAGTAGGTGTCAAGCTGCCCTTCAATATTCTGCAATTGAAAGGAACTAGGACCAAACTTTTTAGCAATCAAAAATGGTCCAAGCCACAAAATTTGAAACTTGGTATGCTCACCCTTTCCTTCGTGCAGTTTGTCCCACTTTAAGACTAGATCACCTACTTCAAAATTCCTATCAGAAGAAGAATTAGAATCGAACCAGCTTTTAATCAGTTGTTGATGTTGATCTAACTTACACTTAGCTTGGGTTCTTACTTCTTCTAACTTCATCAAAGCGTTAATACGACTTTCTAAAGGGGGACAATCTTCTTCTTGAACTTTTTGTGACAATTGAAGCGAAGGAAGAAGAATGTGAGGTGGCAGAATAGCTTCTCTGCCATAAACCAGAAAAAAGGGAGAGTTACCTATAGCAGCTTTGGGTGTTACCCTATCAGCCCACAATGCATTCAGCAGTGCATTGTGCCAATTCTTGTGATTTTCAGCCACAGTTCTTTTGATAATTTTGATCAAGTTCTTGTTTGTTGACTCTGCTAAGCCATTGCCCTAAGGGTAGTAACTAGCAGAATACTTCAGCTTTATTCCTTTCTCTAAGGCGAACTCAGTCATCTCAAGAGAAGAAAAGTATGAAGCATTATCAAAGACTAGACAATCAGAGATACCAAAACGAGTGATGATATTCGAGTTTAGAAAAGAGATCACCTAACTTGTGTTAACAGTTCTTAGCACAGCGGCTTCAGACCATCGAGTAAAGTAATCAGTGGCTGTCACAATATACTTGTATTGTCGTGAGGATGGAGGGTTAATAGGACCTATGATATCAAGGCCCCATTGCTGGAAAGGAGAATCGATTGTGACAGGTTGCAAGGGGAAGGCTGATTTCTGCAATCGACATGATGCTTTCTGACAAATGATATATTTACGACACAAGGCATGGGCATCCCTAAAAAGTGTAGGCCAGTAATAACCATCTCTTAACACCTTATGAGCAGTGGTGTCGCCACCGAAGTGACCACCAGCTTCTCCTGCATGCAACTCAAGCAAGACTCTCTCTGCTTCGTCCTTTTCAAGACAACGCATCAGTACGCCATCGAAATTCTGACGAAACAATATACCATTAACTAGATGAAAGGAGGCAGACTTTAGTCTCAATGCTCTTCTTTTGGCAGGGTCAAGGTGATGGGGTGCTGATCCATGTTCAAGACAAAATCTAATATCATCGTACCAAGGACTTACGAGGTTCTGTGCGCAACAAATCAAATTCTGATCGCTTTGTTCTAGGTATGACGTATCACTATCTTCTTGTTGTTTGGTTTCTGAATCAACAACCAACTTACACAATCCTTGGCCTCTCACAATCTGTGCTGGGGTGATCTCTAAGTCATACTCCTGCAAGGAGGTGACCCAGTTGGCTCTTTTCTCTCCTAACTCCTTTTGCACTAACAAGTTCCTAACGGCAGGGTAAGGGACAATGACCTTTGTCCTTGACTTCAGAAGATATGACCGGAAATGCTTAACTGCCTTGAAGACAGCGTAGGCTTTCCGATCAACCGTTGGGTAGTTAATTTCAACACCTTTGAAAGTAGAGCTCATAAAGGCGATAGGTACTTCGTTGTTCTCAGAATTCTTCCGAGTTAGGACTGCGGCATAGGAACGATTAGAGGCAAAAGTATAGAGTGTAAAGTCTTGAGAGAAATCATGACTCATGAGAGACGGAGCGTCAATTATGGCCTTCTTTATATCGTTGAAAGCTTGGTTTTTAGTAGGTCCCCAGTGATATTGGGTGTCTTTCTTAATCAGGTTCTGGAGAGGCCTGACCATTTCAGAGAAACTGGGGACAAATCTTCTCACGAAATTGATCTGGCCTAAGAAGGACTGCATGGATTTTTGGGAGGTAGGCGGGGGAAGTTTAGCAATGACTTGAGTCCTCTCGGGGTCAATAATCATTCCATCACTAGACACAATGAATCCTATTAATTTACCCTATTCTATTGCAAATATGGACTTCTTGGGGTTCAAGGAGATGTCGTATTTACGACATCGCAACAAAACGGCTCGTAAGTGAGTTAGATGATCGTCTTTGTTTTTACAATAAATGGTTACATCATCTAAGTAGACTACTACAGAGTGATTGATTAATCCTCTGAAAGCAATTTCCATTGCTCTCTGAAAGGTAGCACCGACATTAATCAATCCAAAAGGCATTTTGCGATAAGCATAAGTGCCCCACGGGGTACAGAAGGTAGTTTCAATTTGGTCTGGCGGAGACATCAAGACTTGGTTGTATCCAGAGAAACCATCTAGTAAGGATAGCCTCTCGGAACCAAATAATTGTTGCAAGATCTGTTCCATGGGAGGGACATGATAATTATCTTTGTCAGACGCTTTGTTGAGGTTTCGGAAATCGACACAAAGTCGAATTTCCCCATTTTTCTTCCGCACTGGGACGAGGTTGGATACCCATTGAGTGTGTCTAACAGGAAAAATTATTTTAGCACTTAGGAGTTTATTCAATTCTTTTTGTACGGTCGGTTCTAATTTAGGATGCATTTTCCTCAGTTTCTGTTGGAAGGGTAAGGTTTGAGGCTTCATCGAGATGACATGCTGTATAATATTAGGATCAAATGTCTTAAGATCATTGTAAGTCCAAGCAAAGACATCCTTGAATTCTTTAAATAGTTTAACAAACGCAACTTTTTCTTGTCTAGAACATCCCAAGCCTAAATTGATACACTGAGGATTTTCGCTAGTCCCTAAATTTACCTTCTCATAAGACAATGAGGAACTATTGGTTTTGCAATTGACCATCTTTTTAAACTTATCTTCAAAATCATAAAACTTTTCTAGTCTAACAACAGATTTGGGTATAAGATTTACCATGTCCGATAGAGCTTCAGGAGATTTCGGATTAGGTATTACCGCAAAGTTGTGCAAATTGTCATCGTGTGTTTGTTCATCTATCACTGCACCTTGAAAGGTTTCTTCCATGTGCAGAAAGTTAATGATCTGCTGATCATCGTCAAATACTCTCCAGTTTGTGATATTGTCAGGAACCGATGGTTGAAACAACAGCTCCACGGAGAACGCGTTCGGGGATAAGCCGTCTGCAGGAAGAAGTTTAGAGGAAACATTAGCTAATAGATATGCTTCAACATTATTTGATGTAGGAATGGAATTTATATTAAAAGAAGAAAATTTGTTCATTAGACTCCATACCTCAAACTGGTAACATTTGAGATGAGGGGAAAGACAATGTATAGAATCTCTCACCTGTCTAACCACTATCTCAGAGTCGCCGAATACAATCAGATTTTGAATGTGCATATCCAAGGCTTTTCTGAGACATTGCAATAAAGCCTCATATTCTACGATATTATTGGTACATTCAAATTCTAGTCTACAAGCCAATAACGTCTTGTTACCTGCCGTATCGATAATGATGCAGCCTGCACCAACTCCTTCTTTAGACTTGGAACCATCAAAATATAAAGACCAAATTTGATTTCCATCACGCTCACAGAACTGTTGGATAGAAGCTATTAGTTGCGTACATGCTAGGATCTCGGACTGCTGTTCTGGATTGTTGATAGGTGAAACTTCAGCCATGAAATTTTTGAAGTAGGTGTCCATCCCTTTGACTTCAGGCATATTAACATGAGGTGTGTATGGTTCATTAGGATCGTTCAAGTCTGTGACCGTGAACTTGAGGTAACTCTCACGATTCACTCTGATCTTGTTGGGCTTACCGTTTTCTGGAAGCCATAAGTGAGACCAGTCCGTTGCGAAGTAACCTTGTAGCTGCTCCGACCAGTCCCTGCTAAAAAACAGACCATATACTTCTGGAATATCCACCACAATTATATCAATAACTTGATGAACCTTTGGGTTAGACAATAATCTAATCAATACATTTTTTAGTTCACCTATAACTTTAACATCTGATCGATCAAGTTGTATGATTTTCAGAGAAGAGGGTTCTACTTCAGCGTTAATCTTTTGGCAGATTGACCAAGGCATCACATTGGACAATGCTCCTGAGTCAACCATACAATTATGCACATTTCTTTTGAAGATTTCAAAAGTTAAAAGAAAAGGAGGTACATTCTTACGAGTATTCAGAGTGGTAGCTTGTGCTTTATTACTCGTAGTTTATTTATCTGAATTATTTACACTATTTACATTGTTATTTACATTATTTACAAGAGTTACAGGAAGGCTTCCTTTATCTTGAGGATCAGGATTGTTTTTAGTGGAAGTCTTCTGTGGC
>JZKD02S2379688.1:451958-497245 GCA_000966675.3 Picea glauca | reverse complement strand
TAGTGGCAGGACTGGTAGGTTGAAAGAAATAATAGTTGCAATGGTTATTTCGGCAGTGAATACAGTGGTAACGATTTTAGATAGTGATGCATTAAATAAAATGTGTGTGTTGAACCAATTAATTAAACAATGTATATAACCATTATAGTTCATGATGAATGTTGGGATTTTTATCTTTGTAATAGCTTGATCATTTTTCGACAGTTTATTTGATTAGTTGTGAGTATGGCAATTGTCTCGTATAATGATTTAACTCCCTTTTCCCCAGTTTGATAGTTTAATTGTGATCATAGTGATTATGGCAGTGTTGTATTTAAGGATTTTGGTTGCATAATTGACAAAAATAATTAATTAGTGGTTAGAATTGGCAGTGATTCTGCAATTTAGGAATATGTATATATTATGACTATGGCCGCTGGAATTATGGCAAGGGATCTATTATTTTGGTTATCCCTTTAGATCAATTGATTATTTTTGTAACAATTTTAAGGTTTTAATAATGATTAGTGTGATTATCACTTCTAATAGATTAATCATTTTACAACATTTTAATCGTTTAATTATGAATATTGTGGATATCTCTTTTTATTAGATTAATTGTTTTACAACAGTTTAATTGTTTTGTTATGAACATTGTGATTATCCTTTTATAATAGTTTAATTGTTTTCATAGTTTAATCGTTTAATTATGAATATTGTGGATATCCCTTTTTATTAGTTGAATTGTTTTACACCAGTTTTAATTGGTTAATTGTGATCATTGTGATTATCATTTTTAATAGTTTTAATAGTTTGTACAACAGGGAACTAAATTGGAACAGATTGAAATCATTGATGTTGTTATGGAATACCTTGTATGAAAAATTGTAAATCGTAATCTATTCACTTCATTTCTTCATAAATTTTAACGGGTTGTCCTTAAAAAGAGGAAAGTAGGGAAGCATGGTTTTATTTCAAAAGAAGGCAGAGAAGTATCGTCATAAGTTTTCATATTAGTTGGGGTTGGATACATTGTTCTTGAATACTCTTATGATGGTAAAATGTTAGGAGGTACATCTAGATAGTTGCAAATTTTAACCCTGTTTTGAATGTAGTTACCTTGCGCATCGTTTAACTGGATTGGTTGGAGTACTCTTGTTTATATATTTCATTTTAAGGTACGACAGTTAATTTTTGGACTTCTGGCGTTTGGTTTTTGTTTCTAGACTTAAGGTTTTATGATTGTTTAAGTTTGTGACTTATTTACTATCGTGCTTGTCGCAATGCGGCGACATGATTCCTTATGATGGGATCATTGTGCGTGTTGATTGACAAGCGTATATGATAACTTGGATTTGGGTCATGCATTTCCTGATGAGGACAGTGTTTTTTATTTGTAATTGATATTTGTACAATGTACGGTAACATTTATTGTGATTTTTTCTCGCTCATCGTGAAGGTTCTAGTTACTTGTGTTGTCTGATGTTGGTCACATTTGGTTGATCTGATGTTGTCCTTTAACTTAGTAGGCTTGGTCTTGCTTGTGTTAGGAGTGATGTAGAAACTTCCTTATTCCTCAGAAAATTCACCAACCTTGAGACCTTAAATTGTCAAAATCGATGTGAACCTAGGCTTGAGCGTTGCTTATGTGACCTGGAGGTCCTAACCATTGCAGGGTAGGACGGGCGTGCGTTCATTTTTATTTTTCATCTGATTGAATGTTGTTTGTTTCTTCAAGTTGTATGATGTGATAGTATGCTAGGTCGTTATGTTTGTTTGTTGCGTGAATCGCATGCATTGTGTTTGTTGTCAAGTTGCTATGATTGATTGTATTGTTTTTCTTACCTTCCTATATAAAAAAATAAAGTTTGTTGTCCTAATGACAAGGTTCGTTACATATGGTATTAGAGTCGGTTCGACCCGTGACTTGGGATCACTACGACTTCCATTTATTAGACACTTTATTATAAAATGTCGCTAATTAAATTGATTTGTATTTGTGTAGGTAATGATGGTGAGAGGACACCGCGGAGGAAGACGATGGGGTGATAGGGGAGGAAGTGTGATGCCTCCAGTAGCATCCACACCCGAGGAGTCTAGCCCCGAAGGAGAAGAATATGTTTTCAGACAAGAACGAATAGTTGTGGTAGATGTGGTTGGGTTGATGAGGTACTTCCAGAGTATGTCAGAGGCCCTGATTAGTCGTTTGGATAGAGATGAGGCCAAGGTGTCAGCACCTCCCAAGGGTCCACTTCACGCCCCGACCAATAATGGTAGTGTTCACCACAAACTCGAGAAGGTCAAATTTCCCAAGTTCTTTGGTGCCTCGGATGACACATCTGCTGAGGCATGGTTAGATAATATGGATTTGTGCTTTTCACTTTGCGACAATAACTCCAACACGAAGGGTCACATGGAGGTATTTCAATTGAAGGGGAGCATTCTTCTATGGTGGAAGATGCTCCTGCCACAATTGAACATGGTCATCGAAGACATGTCATGGGGATTGTTTGAGGAACGGTTCCAAGAGAGGTATATGTCTGAGGAATTCATTGAGGGTCATATCAACGAGTTCAACTCCTTGTGACAAGGCAGTTGTACGATGCCTGAGTACGAAGCTCATTTCATGGCTCTGCCTCGGTATGATCCACACCTAAATACCGAGAAACTTAAGTTCAACAAGTTCATGTTCAGACTTAATGTCAGCATTCGTGCAAAAGTGAGGATTTTGATGCCTCAAACCTTGCATGATGTTGTCCATAAGGCCCTCATAGTAGAGGAGGATCTCATCAGTCGGGGTTAGAGAAGGACTCCGGAGAGACCACCAGGACAAGCGATATCTGGTGTGCAGCAGCATCAAACACCATCTAGGCATCCACTGGGATATCGAGGCACTCCGAGAGGATCCACATTCACTACACCACAACAACCATCACCTCCAGAGAGAACTCCCTACAGAGGACCACAACACTAGCAGCAACGATGACCGCATCAACAACAGTTTAGGTCTCTTCAACAGAACATACCAGGGTTTCAGGCCGGTGGGTCGTCATCTTCTAATTCAGGTACCATGAGTACTAGATAAAAGACCAAGTGTTGGACATGTGGAGAGCCACATTACCAACATAACTACCTAGTTGAGAGGGCCAGAGCAGTTGGATCAACCGGACCCACTAACATGGGATATTTGGGAAAGGCCCATAGGATTCATGTAGCGGTGAATAACCTCCAGGCATAGAACCAGTCTATTGTTCTTGAGACATTAGGTATCATCGGAAACCATACCCTTAGTATTTTGATAGATCCAGGTGCTACAAAGAATTTTATTTCTGGTGCAACACTAAAAATAATTAAGGTAAAGGAAGTCAAACAATACAAGTTCATCTTTGTATAAATGGCTTCGGGATCTAAATAGAAGGTTGGAGGGAAGGTTACGGGATGTCGCCTTAACCTGGGAGAGTTTGTCACTAGGTCCAATATGTATGTCA
Source organism: Picea glauca (assembly GCA_000966675.3). Taxonomy (NCBI): domain Eukaryota; kingdom Viridiplantae; phylum Streptophyta; class Pinopsida; order Pinales; family Pinaceae; genus Picea; species Picea glauca. Next base: position 493,778 of record JZKD02S2379688.1, on the reverse strand, counting down.
TGACCTTAAGTTCTTATGATGTCGTGATCAGTATGGACTGGTTGGAATCGCATGATGCGATACTCAAATGTAAGGTGAAATGGTTGAGCTTGGTCGATGATGAGAGGAAGATACGCGTGATTGTAGGTAGGAACCAGGGATTTTCCCTAAGGTTCATCTCTTCCCTACATCTATGGAAGATCATGCACAAGGGATGCAAGCTATATGTGATCCTTGCGTTAAACGAAAAGGGCATGGTAGAAGGCCTAGAAAACCTTCCAGTAGTGTGAGAGTTTGCGGATGTCTTCCCAGAGGAGTTACCAGGTTTGTCACCAGAGAGGGAATTTGAATTTACCATCGACCTAAAACCGAGAACCGAACTGATAGAAATAAATCCTTATCGAGCTTCGACCCCAGAGTTACAAGAGATGAAAATGACACTGAAGGAGTTGTTGGACCTTGGCCTTATACATCCAAGTGTGTCACCATGGGGTGCACCTGTTATTTTCATACAGAAGAAGGATGGGTCATGGAGACTCTACATCGACTACCATCAATTGAACAAGGAAATGATCAAGAACCAATATCCCTTTCCAAGGATTGAAAATATGTTCGATCAGATCAAGGGCATGACGGTCTTAACAAAGATCGAATTGAGATAAGGGTATCATTAGTTACGGATATAGGATGACGACATCCCTAAGACCGCCTTTAAGATGAGTTTTAGACATTATGAATTTACTATTTTACCGTTTGGACTGACAAACACCCCAAGGGTGTGTATGAGCTTAATGAATAGGGTGTTCTGCAAATACTTGGAAAAGTTTGTTCCAGTGTTCATTGACAATATTTTGATATATTCTTGGACGATGGAGGATCATGATGAACACTTGTGCTTGGTATTAGAGTGTCTGTGAGAGAATTTTTTTTTGTGGAAACTTTTGAAATGCTCATTTTATCAATTTAAGATTCATTTTTTAGGGCTTGTCATCTCCGAAAAAGGTATCGTTGTGGATCCAACGAAGGTAGAATCTATTATGGAATTTCCTACATCGACAAATTTCCCAGAAGTGTGTATCTTCATGGGCTTAGCAGGATACTATCGATGGTTTGTCGATGGTTTTTCGAAGATAAAAAATCTGAATAAGGAATTGCAGAAGCAGAACAAGAAGTTTGTTTGGAACGAGAAATGCACGGAATAATTTTAGAGGCTTAAGGAATTGTTGACGAAAAAACCAATACTAAATGTCCCTAACATGGATGAGGACTTCTTGGTATGCACTGATGCATCCAAGGAAGGCTTAGGCAGAGTCTTGATGCAAGACAGTCGAGTGATCGCTTACATCTCAAGAAAGTTGAGAAGGCATGAGGAGAACTATGCGACACACGATTTGGAGTTGTTAGCCATCATGTATGCCTTGAGAGTGTGGAGACACTACCTTATTGGAAAAAAATTAGAACTAAAAACATACCACTGTGGTTTACAACACACTTTCATGCAAACCGACTTGAACGCACGCCAAAAGATTTTGTCAGAATTGCTTAGCGAGTACGATTTCGAGATTACCTACATAAAGGGAACATTGAACATAGTGGTAGATTCTTTGAGTCAGAGACCATGCATATTTTCGGTGATGCCTCTTCAAACGAATATACTTGAAAACATTATGAATTTATAGTGCGACAATGACTGGTATAAAGAGGTTAAGGAATTTATCAGACAAAACACCACGATGGTACACAAGTTTGAGGGATTTACTATGGAAATCGATGAACTATTGATATTTAATAATGGGATTTATGTACCTCCCAACGACGATTTGAGGACATAGTCACGAAGATGAGAGAAGACCTTAAACCCTTATTCTTCTAGAAAGGAATGAAGGCAGACATAGTCAACTACGTGGCAAGATGTATAGAATGTCAACAGGTGAAGAGTGAACATAGACATATGATAGGATTACTACAGCCAAATGCTATTTCAAAAGCGAAATGGGAGGTCATTTCGATGGATTTTATTGTTGAATTTCCCCTGAAGGCAAGGACATATGACTCAATTTTTGTGGTAGTTGACACTCTGACGAAGAGTGCTCATTTTATCCCTATACGTACGACATATTAGGAACCTGACATAGCTATATTTTTCATGAGAAAGATTGTGAGGTTGCATGACATGCCTAAGAGGGTCATATCTTATAGAGGATCGGTGTTTACAGGTCGATTTTGGACCAGTTTCCAAGCGGCCTTGGGAAATCAACTTAAATTTAGTACCACATATGACCCAGAGACCGACAGGAAGACCAAATGAATGAACCAAATATTGGAGGACATGCTGCATATGTACGTGATGGACCAACATAAGAATTGGGAAGAATTCTTGCCACTAGTATAATTCTCATATAACAACAGTTATCAAAGCACCATTAATATTGTGCCATTCGAGTTTCTTTACGGGCAACTGTGTCAAACTCCTTTGAGTTGTGAACGGCTTGAGGATAGGGTCCTGGTGGGACCCGAGGTGCTCCAAGAAATGTAAGATCAAATGAACACAATAATAAAATGGATCAAGGAAGAATAGGATTGACATAAGAGTTATGTCGATGCGCATCGTGTTGATCATAGTTATGAAGTTGGTGATCGAGTCTTCTTGTGGGTAAAACCGCACAAGAGTTCGATCAAGTTTGGAAAGGGTGCTAAACTCTCTCCTAGGTTCGTGGGACCCTTCAAGGTTGTGGAAAGGAAGGGGTCTGTGGCCTATCAACTAGCCTTGCCTAATTATTTGAGGCATATGCACGATGTTTTTCACGTATCTGTTTTGAGACATTATCTTAGTGATCCTACACATGTGATTGACATGAGTTCCATTCAGGTATCTGAAGAGGGTGTGCTTACGGCGGAGCCAATCCACATTATGGAACATGGCATTCGAATGCTATAGCATCAAACAGTAGATCAGGTCAAGGTCTAGTGGGACAACTATAGTCCTCACTCGATGACCTGGGAGGACGCATTTGATATGCGTCAGCAGTTTGAATTTTTGTTTGATATCTAGACATATAGATATCGTGAAACACTTTATTTCGTCACTTATATACTGTGAAACTTTGGGACAAAGTTTAAAACAAGAGCGGGTGTATGTAACATTCCGCTCTTGCACACACTCGATTGGACTTATTCTTTTAGGACACTTGCGTGAAAGTGATCAGATTCATTATACGATTGATTGTTTTGATTATGATTATGAGATATTGTGGATCTGAAGATATGTTATTTTGTTATATTTATATTGACATGTGTTATTGAATGGATTTTCCTGAGTGTGCAGGACTATGGATGTTTGAGGATGTCGATGGCATCGATGGATCTCCTTGGACTATGGATTGAGTTAGGGAGTGGATTGTTATGGTTTGAGTGTTTTTGATATTGCATAGGTGAAATATGAATACTAGACTATGATTTTGATTTTGATCGCTGACATGTTTTGTTGATGGATGCAGGTTGACAATAACTTTCCAACCAGACTCACATTTGGAGTAAAGGAGACATGCAGGACAACCAGAGACAGTGATGGAGAGGTGTGGCAACATCCCTACGACATCCTAATAGCACTCTTGTTGTGGATTGAACTGTAGGTTAATGATTACTTAGTTCGAGAGAATTGTGTTGTCGCGAGGGAAGACTGTGACAGTCTCTCACAATGATTCTAAGGGGAAAACAATAAGGCAGGGTCCTTATTCCTTAGAGGCCCTTGGTCTCCCACGAGGTCACCTGATGGAGTATTGACTCTAGGGGTTTGACGTCTACCAAAATCAGTCAAAATGAGAGTGGCACCCTTGGAGAACGTAGTGTGTCTTGAAGGGAACGTCGCTCAAATAAAACAGTGATGCAAGCGAGTGGCACCCTTGGAGCACGTAGTTCATTATGAAGGCCACATCGTGATTTTAACTCTAGTAAGTTAATAAACCTAGTACCTAGAAAACTATGCCTCCTTAGGACCTGGTCATCCTTAAAATGAATGATGGTATGAGTAAAGTTTAATAACTAATTTTTCCCTTAAAAAATGTCGCCAAGCCTAGTGAATTTAAAACCTAGGTCTAAGTAGAACATGTGAACAAAAAAAAACTAAATGGACATGTAACAAGAAGGGGGTAAATAAAATTCAAACATTAATGATTAAAGTAAAATTGTAATGAAGGATTAAATTATTCAAAGGGTAAATTGTTGTTTATATATAAACTTGCTAAATCTGAACTTAGAAGAAAAGGGGAAACTTAAGGAAAAGGGGAATGTCTAACATAGTAGGGAATCTAGTCTTTGGAACCTTATAATTGTGAACTCAACTAGGTTTTAAGGAAGGCGTCAGTCATTTAAGAAATGTAAGGGAATAAAGGGACACCAAGGAGCGTTTTTAGGAATGATTTTAGGTGGGCGAGGGAAATAGGCAAATTTAATTAATTAATAAATTGATTTTCTGGTGCAACTAAGGGATCGAGTGACATGTGTACAGGGGAGGTTTATCCTAATTAAATTTAATAAAAATAATCTAATGAGGGTTTTGGAAACTAATCACTAATAAAAATCTATAAAAAGGATGGCAGAGGAGGAGTATGGATCACGTCTGGTATGCGTAAGGTTATGCTACCGAATGTTTTGCTTGACTCATTTTTCATTGTGGGAGTTGGGATTCCCAACTCAGATATCGAGTGGTAGCTCGACCTTGTGAGCCAAGTTGGGAGCTATCATTCTCTGGTTTGTGTGTGTGGGCCCTTTGCGGCTTGGGGGGCTCAGGAGGAAGAAGAGTACCCTTAGATTTGGCTGGGAGGTACCAGTGAGGTCTCAATGGTTGGAAAGAAGGAGCTAGATGGAGCACAAGCATGGGACAATGAATTCGGTTTCTTCACCTTTGAATACGGTATCCAGGTGTAAATTTTTATTGGTAAATTAGTTAAAATTTTCTATGTTCATTGGTAAATTAGTTAAAATTTTATGTGGATGATTTCATGTCCTACTCTTGTGCATAAATGGTTGGGTTTCCTTTTCAAGAAGTTATGCGGGTGTTGATGAAGTTTCCTTCTTGTTGCTTTAGTTTTATTTTTTTTATTAGCTCCCCAATCACAAGAGTGACCTAGTAAGAAATATTCTCATCAGTGCTGCAAGATACGTTCTGTTAGCCTTTAGTACCCTCTAAACACCCATCCTTTCACTGTGTAAAATGGTAATTATCCGTGAATAAGATCCCCTTTCCCATGGCCTTTCAACGACTTCTCTATCACAACTTTTTCCAATAAAAAAACAGAGTTTTATGTGAGAGGATTGCATGTGCATTGCATACTCAGTGTCTAGCTCTCTGCCTGCCCCTCGTATCCATGACCACTCTCTTACTTCTAACACTGCAAGGCCCACATGACCTAATGAAACATTTACGCTATTAAATCTACCAAAGAAAGGGGGATTGTCAGGATTCAGAGGCAAATCAATTTAGAATAAGGGAACTGAAATAGTGCTCTTAACAATGACGTAGGGTTAGGCATGAGAATGTGAGTGTGCTATGTGTCTGTGCAGATGGATTTGGTTTGTCTGGGTTAAGATGAAGTTACTGTTGTGGGAACATGGTGCAAAAACACAGTTATGATTGAGATAGTTTTAAATTATCCCAACTGGCATCTCTTATTTCAAAGTAATTAGATTGAGATACAATGTTTTAATAGGAGTTCTGGTCCAAATAAATTTGTTAATATTCCTTTGTGTAAATGTTAATAGAGTACAAACCCAACACGATATGGTTATGCAATTTTAGTTGATATCATTGTTCACCTTTATTTTTTTTAAGTTCTTTAGAATTCATCAAATTTCGTTTTGTATATATGTCCATATCACACTTAGGAGTCAAATAGTGTCTCTTGCCTCATTTGTTAGTTTGTAGATATGCCTTTTTTTTTAACTTCTAAATAGCTCAAACTTTCCCAACGATCATGTTGTCCCCTTTTTGTAGCTTCACCTAGACTACGTGTATTTTCTGTGCCCTTCCTCTCCCTCACCTATAGCGACTATGCCTTAGCATGATTAGGGTGACCCAGTGTTTTACTCGAGTTTGACAATAGGATTATAGCAATGGATTCGTATTGATGGTGTGGCAATGATTTAATTAGTGGCAGGAATGGTAGGTTGAAAGCAATAATAGTTGCAGTGGCTATTTTGGTAGTGAATACAATGGTAAATATTTTATATAGTGATGCAATAAAAACAGTGTGTGTCTTGAACCAATTAATTAAATAGTGCATATAACTATTGTAGTTAATGATGAATGTTGGGATTTTTATCTCTATAATAGCTTGATCGTTTTTCAATGGTTTATTTGATTAGTTGAGAGTATGGCAATTGTCCCATATAATGGTTTAATTGATTTTTCCCTAGTTTAATAGTTTAATTGTGATCATAGAGATTATGGTGGTGATGTATTTAAGGACTATGGTTGCATAATCGACAGAAATAATTAATTAGTGGTTAGAACTAGCAATTATTCTGAAATTTAGGAATATTTATATATTATGATTATGGTCGTAGAATTATGGCAACTGGAATTATGGCAGGGTATCTATTATTGTGGTTATCCCTTTAGATCAGTTGATTGTTTTTATAATAGTTTTAAGGTTGTAATCATGATTAGTGTGATTATCTCTTCTAATAGATTAATCGTTTTACAACAGTTTAATTGTTTAATTATGAATATTGTGGATAATATCCCTTTTTATTAGATTAATCATTTTACAACAATTTAATTGTTTCGTTATGAATATTGTGATTATTCTTTTATAATAGTTTAATTGTTTTCACAACTGTTTAATTGTTTCATTATGAATATTGTGGATATTCCTTTTTATTAGTTTAATTGTTTTATAACAGTTTTGATTGGTTAATTGTGATCATTGCAATTATCGTTTTTAATAGTTTTAATAGTTTCTACAACACAAAACTAAATTGGAACAGATTGAAATCATTTATGTTGTTCTGGAATACCTTGTATGAAAACTTGTAAATAGTAATCTATTCACTTCATTTCTTAATAAAGTTTAAGGGGTTGTCCTTAAAATGTGGAAAGTAGGGAAGCATGGTTTTATTTCAAAAGAAGGAAGAGAAGTATTGTCATAAGTTTTCATATTAGTTGGGATTGAATACATTGTTCTTGAATAGTCTTATGATGGTAAAATGTTAGGAGGTACATCTAGATAGTTGCAAATTTTAACCCTGTTTTGAATATAGTTACCTTGCGCCTCATTTAACTGGATTAGTTGGAGTGATCTTCTTTATATATTTCATTTTAAGGTACGATAGTTAATTTTTGAACTTATGGCGTTTGGTTTTTGTGTCTAGACTTAAGGGTTTAGGACTTTTTAAGTTCTCACCTTAGTTATCATCATGCTTGTCGCAATGCGATGGCATGATTCCTTATGATGGGATCATTGCGTGTGTTGATCGACAAGTGCATATGATAACCTAGATTTGGGTCATGTGTTTCTTGATGAGGACAATGTTGCTTATTTGTAATTGATGTTTGTACAATGTATGGTAACATTTATTGTGATTTTTTCTCCCTCGTCGTGAAGGTTCTAGTTACTTCTATCTTCAGATGTTGGTCACGTTTGGTTGATCTGACGTTGTCCTTTAACTTAGTAGGCTTGGTCTTGCTTGTGTCAGTCGGGATGTAGACACCACCCTATTCCTTAGAATAGTCGCCAACCTTGAGACCTTAAATGGTCAAAATCGATGGGAACCTGGGCTTGAGCGTTGCTTATGTGACCTGAAGGTCCTAACCATTGTAGTGTAGGACTGAAGGGCATTTGTTTTTATTTTTTGTCTGATTGAATGTTTTTTGTTTCTTCAAGCTGCATGATGTGCTACTATGTTAGGACGTTATGTTTGTTTGTTGCATGAATTGTGTGTGTTTTTTTCTTCATTGAGTTGCGATGATTGAGTGTATTTTTCGTTATTACCTTCCTATATAAAAAAAAAAACAATTGTACTTGTTATGCATTGCTTGTTGTCCAAACGATGGGGTTCATTATAGATTGGACTAGTTTTTGGGAGGTTGTTTGTTAGGGTCGTCTTTAACATACTTTGGTTGTTGTGTATTTGCAGACCTGAACTCCCTCTTTTTCTCGTGCTTAAATTTCTTCTTGATTTTAACATCATATCAATAAGTAACACCCAGTGATGCTATGTCCATAAAATCCATTTCAGTTTGGATGTATCTATGTAGATCCCCATGGTATTTTAAGACCAAATGTCACTCAAAGTCTTTGATACCTAGCTTGGTGTGTAAGGTATGGAAGGTATTTGTGAACTCTGACACTTATTTTCCCCTATCTTGGCACAACGTGGTCCAACTCCTGTATTGGTCATCATAGTTACCAATAGGGTAATATTGTTCCTTGACCGCATCCACAAAAAATCCCAAGTGGGATCGACCCCATATATTCCATACTTCTCTGTGGAAATTTGTTTTGATTAAGTTTACCACCAATGTTTAATATGGGGGAGATCCTTAAGGAGGGTGAAGGTGATATTTCCCTATCGGATAAATTGTGAACAAAGAAATAATCTTCTAGCAGATTTAACTATTTATCTAGGGCATCTGCATCTATTTGTGCTTAAAATATGGGAATATCAAATTAACTTGTACCTTGAAAGGTGAGGTGCCTCCAAAGTGGTCTCTTGATGAAGACATGTCGGTTTTTATCGACATGCATTGAAGGATGTGGGAACAATTCTCCAACATTTCATCCCTTTGTCATGTGAGAGCTTGCTAAAACAATAGATTAATAGAATTGTCTGTTTTGTCATTTTTCTTTTATTCCACCATAGAGGGTTTCTTGGGTGTGTGAGAGTGATTTTACTAAAGAGAGACAAGCTTGAGACCTAACTTTCTATACTCAGACCTCGTCGAGGACATGCACTGAAAAAATGATCAAGAGTATCCTACTCTAATTCGACTAATCCAGATTATTTTCGACACAAAATGAGAGAGGAGATATAATAAATAAATGTACAGAGATATCTTAGATATCCAATAATATAAAAAATATATATCATAAATGGAAACAAAGATACAGTAATACACAATTTCTATTAATGAGTGAAATGTACAAAACTCGCTAGAATGGTGGTATCTTATCTATGAGAAGAGATGTGAAGTCTACTCACTTTCACAAGAATATGATTACAATGAGGCTCTAAATTCCTTTTTAACATAAAGAAAATCCAAAACCCTAACATCGGAAGATGAAAATCCAACATTTTTGTGGACCCCATTTTGGGTAGTGTTTTCACATGAAGTTGTCATGGGTTTTTTGTCCCTTAGGTTTTAATTTTTATCCTTAGTCTTTAGGTTTGATTTATTTTTCTCTTTTTTATTTTCTTAGGTTATTCTAAACAAATAAATACTTGGGTTTTTGTTCACATTTTTGGCCCACACACATGGTTGTAGCCTAGGTTCATTTTATGGTTTATGTCTTTGACTCATATTTTGAATTGACACCAAGCATTATCAATCCCATGATCCTAATGAACTGACAAATCAATCCATCCACTCATGATATTTATCCTTTCCATGTTTTCCCTATGTTTGTTAAGGGGTCAAATCAAACTTTGAAAAGGGTGTTGCCAACTCACTAGGCATTTCTGTAGTGCACCTTTGTCCTTGTGCTCCTTTACCATCATTTTCCATCATCAGCTAATGTCATGTATTTCATTTTTTTATTCACCCTTGTCTTTAAAAGGAATATTGAAATTTGTTCATTTATGAGGTTATCAACATCAACACTCCCCCTAATAATCTCACTTTCAAAATATTGATCAGACAACTCAGGGATGCTAGGAAAGAAGTTGCTCGTTTGAAGGAAGAAAGTTTGAATGAGAGAAGAAAGATGAAGGAGCTCATGGCCATGTAGAGTGAAACCCTTGATCTAGAAACATTTTTATAAATAAGAACCCTACCTCTCCATAGGCAACTTAAGACTCTGTACAGGAAAAACAAAAGCTTTTAGTAACAAAAAAAAAAACTCAAAGAAGATTTCCATCCTTTCAAGGATGAATTGGTCAAGAGGAACTTAAATGTTTTGGTACAAGATGCAATAGAAAGAGATGAACCTGCAGTTAAGAGGAGTACCCTTGAAAAATAAAGAGATCCCGCTATGACAGAGGGAATTTCTCCTGCAACAAGGAGGAGTGATAGATTGAGGAAGTAGATGGGGGCATGACAGATCCATTTTTGTGGGTGATCACTTTTTTCAAGTTTGAAATGTTCAAGGAAGTATGATTTTTCCATGTGTACAGGCATCTATAGGCTCCTAGTACATCATCTAAGTTTTTTGTGTTTTTGAAGAATTGTTACATCACATAGAAAAAACACAGATATTGTGTAGCGCCATGGCGCTACGAAATCGTCTTTATAGGATGTTCAGTAGTTGTGCTACGAAATCTCCTAGCCAAACAAAACAATGGCACTACGGAAACTACAAAGTTGTTACACAAAAGTGGTGCTATGGAAACTACAAAGCTATTTCATAAGAGGTGCTACGGAATCTGTAGTGTTGTTACACAAGAATGGCACTATGGAATTTGCAATTTTTTTTTACAAAGGGCACTACAAAATTGGCTACCAAATGCACTACAGAATGGTGTTATGAACTGGCATTACAATCAAAGTTTCAAATTCATGAATCCTTGATTTTTTATGATGTGGAGAGAACCAAGGATCACAGATGGAATCTTGTAAGAAGCACATGAGATTGGAGGACACTTGGCAATGGAGAAGAATGTGCCTAAGCTAGAAGACATGCCATTTAATTCTTGTTATAGTGGTTGCCAACATGGCTCCTAAATTGTAGCAGTTTGTTAAGATCTATTAGTACAGGTGTTAGAATTGTAGTTGTTTTGGAGAATCCTAGGATAGGAAGGCTAGCTTGCACCTATAGATGTTTCCTATTCTCTTTTGATTATAAATACAACTTTTGAATGGTTAGAGAGGTAGAAATGGTTGAGTAGAGATCCCTGATCGTAATATTTTCACCAAGTAAAGTTGTTCTCTGGTTATGTATTGGATTTGAGACATTTTGATTAATAGAAGTCAGTTTCCTTTTATCATCTTTTTGCCTCTTATTCTGAAATACTCATGATTGGATGACCCATATGAGATGTTGTGGTTGTGTTATAATGGATGTTTGATTATAATGTTGCTATGAATTTTTTCAGTGTTCTTAAACTTTAAGTTCAAGAAGTTCTTGTGACTGAGTTTTTCTTCTCCTGGCTACTTGAAGCCTGATGTTAATAAAAAACCGATCTAGCTTCCTCACTAAGTCTTCCTCCTATTAACCTTTACCCCAAACCACTAACTAAAGTTAATCAAGACCTCATTTTCTTATGCATGCTAGCCCATATTTTTGTGTTAAAACATTCTATATGCTGAGTTTTGTCCATTTGACCTTTAATCACTCATTTACATTCACAAACCTTTTTTATGGGTACTTGGCTTATCCTCTTGCAATCTGAGGTTGATTCTCAGTGCTAAACGTATTGGCGTCATTGTTGGGGAACGAATTGAAGACATTTACATGGGATTGAATGACAAAGCAATATTGATTATGAAGGTGCATTAGAAATCAATACATTAAAGATTGCATCTTGCACCTGGTGACTCCATTGTTTCAGTTGTGGCTCCCAAAGGAAGACACACGAGGTCTACTCCATATATACCTCTGGCAACACCTGAAGCTGACCCAGAGAAGATTATCAAGAAAGGAAAGGCTTCTCAAGAAGGCATTTCAGCTACTGTACCAGGTACTTCTAGTCATTTACATGATTCTACTTTTAAAACTCCAGTAGCCATATCTAACCCTCTTTTTTTACCTTCTACTGAAGTTTCTAGAAGTTTGGATTTTGAAAATTTTCCTATTGAATACTCATCTTTTATCCCTAAAGTGAAATAATAAAGTTTTTAAATCCTTGTTTCTCCTGATGTTGTAAATTGGTTAAGAGTTGAGAGTCTTGAATATTTTCCTAGTTTGGGCCTTCCTACCCCTCCTCCTATCAAAGTTAATCTGACTAAAAGAGAGGACAACTATTTTCCATTAGACCTTATACCATATTCCCCCAAGACTCAAACTCTTCCTATGAAAACTAAAACCTCTCCATCCAAGTTTCCTCTTTCCCAAAAATACAAACTGTATTTGTAGTTGAAACTCCATCTCCCCCTTGTTCCCCTACAGTTCACAACCCAATGGAAGCTGCTAATATTCCTAGAAATAGGATGGATGCCATAGTGGCTAATAGGTATGCCCCTCTTATTTTGCCTTAGCCTATGAATGCTCTCCCAATTGGAGACTAACTTAAGTACATGCCCAAGTTCATTGGGGAGGAAGACACAACTGTAAAAGAATATCTTGCATCTTTTTGTAGTTATGAAGATAATCTTAACATTGAAAATGAATATGTATGGATGAGAGTATTTGTACAGAGCCTTGATGGTGAGGCTAGAAAATGGTTTAGAGTTTTGACTCCTGGATCTATTGCTAGGATTTAGTCTTTGGATGATGCCTTCTTGAGGCATTGGGGGGATCAAAAGGATTTCCTTTATTATATTACATAATTTGGATCATTTAAGAGGAAAGAGGGGGAATCTTTTTCTGACTTCTCAAAGAGATTCAATAAAATGTACAACAAGATTCCCACTAAAATAAAGCCTATAGAAACCCCTGCCAAGATTACATATGCCAGTGATTTTGACCCTGAGTTATGTCTCATGTTGAGAGAAAGAAGATATACCTATTTATCTCATATACAAGATGAAACCTTAGAAGTAGAATATAATATATTGGTAGAAGAAAAACTTAGGGCAAAGTCTGATAGATATAGAAGGTGTAACATCCCCGACCATCAACCCCCTTGTCGGGCGATGCTATTGCATGGAAAAATTCTCATACTTATATATTATGCATTTACATGAAATATAACGGCTTAAAAGAGTAAAAATACAATTACTACTAACACACATAAATAATTCAATCAATCGTAAAAATCATCACAACATAATACATGATAGTATTGCAAGCATCACAAACATGCATTTAAAAATTGAATTTAAACACATGCATATACTTATCTTTGAAACTGTAGTAACTCCACCAATCATGTGCAAACCTTCCATTGACCTCCCAGCCATAGACCTCACTTTTCAACATGCACAATAGTGGGTCACCCCTGAGCTAGGACTAAGCTCCACCCAAGGCAAGGGAATCTTAGGCTAGGCTGAGGTTGCACGAAAACTGCACAAAGAAACCAGAAGGATTCTCTCCAAGAGCCTTCTTACGCCCACTACTAATGGACTGTCATTCTCCACATGCTTGTTCCACTCGGGAGTATACACCTTCACAAGAATAGTCCATCGATGCTTCACTTCCCTCTCTGGGCCTCAACAACAGGTCAGATCAGGAATTCTTAGAGCTTTGAAGCTGGTGCTGGACTCTCACTGGGAGAAAACCACTTCCCAATAGATTCTCTCACCTGGAGGGAGCTTCTCATAGCCCTAACAACCTACTTCTTCTACCACAGTCCTGACAACCCAGTTCTTCAGTCAACTTCAACTCAATTCCCACAAGGTGAATATAAGAGAAACAACAACAGGTCAATTCCACTCATGAACAAAGAAGGAAGAAACTCAAAGATATTTCAAGTATGACTCGACTCTGCAAGAATATATCAATTGGCTTATAGGATACACAGGTGACATGGATCAATCCACAGGTTTTCCACTGGTTTTCAGAAGGCGTGACAAGGAATCCACACAGAAGTCAAACAAAAGCTCAACAATTCAAATAGAGGTTGTACCATTTTCTCAGGAAACATCATAGAATTTGGGTCTCAGAGTTGTGTGAGGCATACAGAGGTCAGATGAAAATCACCATTTCAGACAACCAACAACAGAATGGAAGATGAACCCCCTCCACGACTCAATATTTGGGTTAATTTGCATGTGCCATTGTCGACACATGTCGCCCATGAGGTTGCATGCACTCCATCATCCCGTGTTCCCTTTTTCCCATGTCTCCCCTTCCAAGAAGTTAGGATAAAAGCATGTTTGTCACATAGCTTTTGGAATAATAATAAATTATTATTCCCAAGGACTTAATCCCCCAAGCTTAGCCCCTAGGCTCAACACTTAGCCTCTTTTTCCAATATTTTAGCCCCCTTTCCCTTACCCACTCTATGGAAGCTTAGTCCCCCATCACTCTTTCTTCATAGTCAGTTTACACGCAACGATGTTTATATTTTTTATTAATGTTATCCATAATACATATACAAAAGCAGGCTTTTGGCCTTAATACTTAGGCTCCCTGTCCTAATAAACACATAAGCTTACCATATTATGAACACTCTACTCACCAGCCTACAAAACATGATTTACAATTCATAAACATGATTACAAAAGGGCTCATCCTTGGGGATATTACAATCCCCTCCCCTTATTTTTGCACTGTCCTCGGTGCAACTTTCACACTGCATCAACAAGATTTTTTTTTTTTCAAAATATTCAAAAAGATGTGGTTATTATGCTGGCATAGCATCCTCATGCTCCCATGTCGCGTCCTCAGGACCACACCAGGTCCACTGGACCTTACAAGCCCTATGGATCGATTCCATAGATGTTTTCTTTTAGGGTCCAATATGCGAACATGATGCACTTGCAGGACACCTTCTTGCTCCACCTGAATCTCATTCCAATCAATTACATGAGTAGCATTAGGTATATATTTATTAAGCAATGAAACATGAAAAACATTATGTATACTCATGGATGCAGGGAATGCAAGCATATATGCAACTGGACCAATCCTTTCTAGGATTTCAAATGGCCCACAAAATCTGGCTGCCAACTTGGTGCAGTTTCCCAGCTGGAACTTCTATTGGATTTTACTTTTAGGAACACATGGTCACCCACTTTGAAATATTTTTGGGTTCTGCTCCTATCAACATATATTTTCTGCCTGTCTTGGGAAACCTTCAATTTCTGCTTAATTTTTAGCATTTGTTCTTCCATTTCCTTGAGAAACTCTGGCCCAACCACTGCCCTATCAGCTGGATTATCCCATCTTAATGGAGTATTGCACTTTCTGCCATAAATTTCTTCAAATGGGCTCATCCTCAAGCATGCTTGATACCCATTATTCTAGGTGAATTCTACCAAGTGCAGGTAGTCTTCCCATTTCGATGGTTTGTCCATCACATACATACTTAGCATGTATTCTATTACTCAGTTCACCCTCTCTGTCTGTCCATTAGAATTAGGATGATAAGTTGTGCTAAAGTTCAGATTCTTTCTAAATCCTTTGAACAACCCCTTCCATAAATTTGAAGTAAATTTCGGGTCTCTGTCAGACACAATTGTCTTGGGAATTTCGTGCAATCGTGCCACTTCCTTCATAAAGATGTCAACAACATCCACTTCCTTGTGAGTAGTATTTAACAGAATGAAATGGGCATCTTTTGTAAGCTTATCCACCACAACCATGATTGAATCGTGCTACTTTCCAGTTATGGGCAACTCGGTGATTAAATCCATTGTCACCACTTCCCACTCCCACTCAAGAATGGCTAAAGGTTGCAGAAACCCTGTTGGGTGCCTATGCTCAGCTTTAACCTTTTGGCACTCCATACATTTGGTGATGTATTCAGTAATATATTTCTTCATACATGGCCAAAAGTAATGGATCTTGACTGTTGCTATGGTTTTCTAATATCCAGGGTGCCCTGCATAAGGCACATTATGCATTTCATGCAAAATCATAAGTTTTACAATCCTGGACGTTAGGAAAATAAAAAAAATTATTGTACAAAAGTGTTCCATCGGTTTCCAATTTATAATTCTCCACTTTCTGTGGCATCTTACCTTGTTGTAGCTATACTACCAAATCCTTGCACTACAAATCTGTATTTGCAGCCTCTGAAATTCTCCTTTTAAAATCAGTTCGGTACATGCTAATGGTTGTACCATGTAACTCATGTACTCTTCTGCTGAGTGCATCAACTACTTTATTCTCCTTGCCTTTGATATGCTTGATATCAAAATCATACTCATAGAGAAACTCCAACCACCTCCTTTTTCTAGCGTTCAAGGTTAGTTGGTCAAACAAATACTTCAGACCATTATTGTATGTTCTCAGTTCGAACCTCCTTCCCATGAGGTAATGCCTTCATTTCTTTAAATCGTGAACTATGGCTGCCAACTCCAAATCATGAGTTGCATAGTTCCTTTCGTGCTCTTTCAACTTTCTGGATTCATAACAGATTACGAATCCATTTTGACTGAGGACTCCTCCCAGTGCTTCTTTGCACGCATTATTCACACCAAAAAATCTTTGTTTGGATATGAAATCCTTAAGATTGGAGCACTGGTTAACAGTTGCTTCAATTGTTGAAATATTTTATCACAATCATCTATCCACTGAAACTTTTTATCCTTCCTTTGCAAGGAAGTGATAGGGTGAGCTATCCTTGAGAACCATGTGATAAACCTTCTGTAATATCCATATAGACCCATAAAGCATCTGACTTATGTCACATTGTTTGGCGTTGACCATTCTCTAATGGCCTCAATCTTCTCAGGATCTACAACTATCCCTTCCTTCAAAATAATATGCCCCAAGTAATGGATTTTATCTTGATAAAACAAGCACTTTCTCAACTTGGCATATAGTTGGTTCTCTCATAGCACCTGTAACACCATCCTAAGATGTTTTTCAAGCTCTTCCTCTAACTTGGAATACACCAAAATGTCATCCAGGAAGACTATGACAAACTTGTCTAGATAGTCCTTGAATACACCATTCATCAAGAACATAAAAACAGCGGGTGCGTTTGACAACCCAAACGGAACCACTGTGAACTCGTAATGACCATACCTTGTTCTAAAGGCAGTCTTGATGATGTCTTCATATTTTATCCTTACCTAGTGATATCCTGACTTGAGTTCTATCTTCGAAAAGATATTTGTATCCTTCAACTGATCGAAGAGGTCATCAATCCTCGGTAGAGGATATTTGTTCTTTATAGTTACTTTGTTCAATTTTATAAAATCAATACACAATCTAAACGTTCCATCCTTCTTCCTCAAGAACAAAATTGGGGCTCCCCAAGGTGACACACTTGGGCATATATACCCCTTCTTCAGAAGCTCTTCAATCTCCAGTTGCAAATCTTTCAGCTCTGGTGTACTCATCCTGTAAGGAGCTTTTGACACTAGAGATTCTCTAGGCATCAAACTTACTGAGAAGTCTATATCTCTTTTCAGAGGTAGTCCAGGTATCTCCTGAAATATATCCTCAAACTCCTTTAGTACCGCATGGTATTCAATATTTGATACCTTATCCTTAGTTGTTTCCTCCACATGGGCTGCAAATAATTGACAGCCTTTTCTATAGCACTTCTTCAGTTGCATTGTTGAGATTTCTCTGATAGAAACAACTCTTGGAATTCCTTGGACCATTTTCCGATTCACTTTCTCATCCAGGCAAGTGAATTCCTTGTTACGATAGTCCAAGATGGCATGGTGTTGATACAACCAATCCATCCCAATTACATAGTCATAAGAACCTAAAGGAAGAACATTCAATCCAGCCTTTGTGCTCAGTCCATTCATGTCCATAGGATAGGACTTAACCAACTCAGTGACTTTCCTCTTTGTTCCTGTAGCCAGCTGCACTAACGAAGACTTTTCATTTTTTCTTCTTGACAAATGAAAACTGTCCACCACTCTAGGATCTATATAACTATGGCTAGCCCCTGAATCAATTAAAATAGTAAAGGGTTGATTGTTAATCATACCTTCCATTTCAATCATGTGTGACTGATATTTAGCTTGCTTGTTGTCTAAGGCTATGTAGATCCTTGGCATTCTACTTCCCATGTCCTCCATTGTTTTATCTTGCTGAACATTATGGACAACTCTCACTTTGCCATTTTTATGGGGACAATCTATGTACTCGTGGTTCTCTTTACAGCCCCAACTCTGAATGGACATCTGTATTGGCCTTTGTTCCTCTACATCAGCCATTCTCGGCCCTCTAAATGATGGTTGTCCTTGAGGAATGTTCTTGAAAAAGGGAGGTTTGTTTCCCTTCTTCATGTGATCCATATAGAATTTCTTCTTGTCTTCCAAAGCCTTCCAGAAAGTAGGACCCTCTCTCCGATGTTCATATAAGAATTTCACTCTTCTTATCATTTATTCCATAGTTTTTGGGTCATCATACTAGATCTTTTCCCCAATGGAAGGTGGCAGTCCACTTAGGTACCTTTGAATATTGACAGTTTCATCCTTGATGAATGGAATATACTTTAGTAATTCCAAAAATATCCACTCGTATTCATCCATGGTCATGTTTCCCAGCTTGAGTTCAAAGAACTCTTTCATCTTTTTGTCGTAGTATCATTTATTCAAGTATTTCTTCTCGAAATACCTCTTGAATTCCTTCCAAGTGATATCTTTCTCCCTAAGGTGTTGGACCTCCACAAGGTGATCCCACCATATGCATGCCTTTCCCTTCAGTTGATACATTGAAATTCTTCCTTCTGCATGAGAGGAATAATTCTACAGTTGGAAATATTTCCTCATGCTAAGAAACCATGTTTCAGCATATTCCTCTTTCTTATGCTCTCCATCAAACATAGGCAACTTAATCTTATTCATATCTTCCTTCAATTCAGCCACTTCCGATCTCTTGTTCTTTCTGGTAAGAGATGGGTTGGAACTACTGTGTGTCCTTTTATTGGATCGATCTTGGCAGTGATGATGGTGTCTACCCACGCTCCTTG
This sequence comes from Picea glauca, assembly GCA_000966675.3. NCBI lineage: Eukaryota > Viridiplantae > Streptophyta > Pinopsida > Pinales > Pinaceae > Picea > Picea glauca. Next base: position 474,938 of record JZKD02S2379688.1, on the reverse strand, counting down.
ACCTTCTTCCCTTAGAAGTCTATTGACTTCCTGTTCTTCTCGAGTCACTCTCCTTCTCTAACTTCTTCTCTATTCTCTCCAAACTCTTTAACAACATTATGTTAAATTCACCTTGTTTTTCCTGAGCTTTTCTGAGATTTTTGTTATCTGCTCGGTAAGTTTGGGCATCCTTCTACAATTTTTCAACAATTTTCATAATGTTTCATTCCTTATCTATCTCTTCTCCATTCCCATTGGAGTTCGATCATTCAACTCCCAATTGAACATACATTCCTTTTTCTTCATCCTCTAAATTGGAAGCAATCCATGCCCTTTCCATTTCTTTTGCACTCAGTGGAATATCTACTTGGTTCTGGCACTCGTTAAACTTATGAAAACACAATGTGAAGACAATCGAAATTTTTCAGGTCATTAATCCTTAAAAAATTCCACTGCACTAAAAAACAACTTGATTGAAGAAAACGTTCAGTTTCCATGAATTTTCCAAGCTCTACTCGAATCTGCAGTACACTCAAGTCATATCCATTTTCCTTTGTTTTCCCAACACCACGCGACCAAAGGTCATGACCAAGCACTAGATATACAAGGTTCTCTAAATGAAACTTTGGGGTTTTAGGTTTCGGGGTTGGTTCTGGAGACTCTCACACTCTCTTTCCTCTCCTACTCTTGACTTCTGAACTTCCGATCTTTCTCACCCCCGGGCCCACAACATCGCTGTCACCAACCAAGGTGGTGACACGTGATGTCCTTAAGAAGGTCCACGTTACCTCGGGTGATGTCATCCGACCCTACTATGTCTACTTTTTCCTTCGGGACAAACTAGCATGTGGTACACATCCCTATGTCCTCGTCAATCCCAGTGGCATCAACCCAACCCAATACTTTGGTTCATCAATATTTCACGATTTCAGGCTTCAGGAATTTTTGCTTCCGCACATCTCACTTCTCCCGACAACCGATCTCCTGAAATGTCGATTTCAGAGGTCCTACTTCGACGATCCTGACTTCCCCATGATTTGATGGTCCAGATCACGTTGAGATTTTGCGTATCATGATTTCATGTGTCACGAGGTTGAAAGACCTCCCACCTTCATTCTTTCGATCCTTGAAATGTCATGATTCCTCCTGGACAATTAACGGTCCAGATCTCTCCTTGATCAATGGTTGTGATCCAATCGCAAATTCACATTACGTGAATTCTCACAAACTTTCATTTTGACCTTTTCAAGGCATGAGTCAGCGAAAGGTTGATCGTTCTCCAGGCGTCCTTCTCGATGGATGGCTCTGATGACATTGGGGCTTCACATATCATGATTTCCACACTCCTATGCAACTCCAAAGGTTTTTAAACCTTGTGCATGTTTCTTGGATCCAACGACTATTGGTCCACATGCTCAGATCTGATCTCTTATGCGTGCTTTCCTTAGTTTCTGGATGTGGGTTCAATAGTCTAGATATTCTCCTTTATAATTGATCTACAACATTGATTTTATTCTACCGCAACTCTTCCTGAGCTTCATAACATGGCCAATGCAACCCCTTGGCACTCAGAAACAATCTAACGTCTGAAATTAGTCCTCCAGACACAATTTCCTCTCAAAACCTCAGGTCCAAAGACCACTTATGTGGCCCATCCAAGCTTAGCATTGAAAACATGGTTATGATACCATATTGTAACGCCCCCCACCATCAACCCCCTTGTCGGGCGACGCTACTACATGGAAACATTCTCATACTTATATATTATGCATTTAAATGAAATTAAATGGCTTAATAGAGTAAACATACAATTACTGCTAACATACATAAATAATTCAATCAACAGTAAACATCATCGCAATGGAATACATGATAATATTGCAATCATCACAGACACGCATTTAAAAATTGAATTTAAACACATGCATATACTTATCTTTGAAACTGTAGTAACTCCACCAAGCATGTGCATACCTTCCACGAACCTCCCATCCTTAGACCTCATTGATTTTCACACTCAATAGTGGTTCACCCCAGAGCTAGGATTAAGCTCCACCCAAGGCAAGGGAATCCTAGCCTAGGCTGAGGTTACAGGAAAACTGCACAGATAAACTAGAAGGATTCTCTCCAGGAGCCTTCTTACGCCCACTACTAACAGACTCTAATTCCCCACATGATTGTTCCACCCAGGAATATACACCTTCATAAGAACATTCCATTGGTGCTTCACCTCCCTTTCTAGGCCTCAACAACAGACTAGATTAGGAATTCTCAAAGCTCTGAAGCTGGTGCTGGACTCTCTCTGGGAGAAAACCACTTCCCAGCAGACTCTCTCACCTGGAGGGAGCTGCTCATAGGCTTGAAAAATTGCTTCTTCTACCACAGGCCTGACAACCTGGTTCTTCAGTCAACTTCAACTAAATTCCTGCAAGGTGAAGATAAGAGCAACAACAACAGGTCAATTCCACTCAGGAACAAATAAGGTAGCGACTCAAAGACAATTCAGGTATGGCTGACTCTGCAAGAGTAGATCAGATATCTTACATGATACACAAGTGACATGGCTCAATACAAAGGTTTTCCACTGGTTTTCAGAGGGCGTGACAAGGAATCCACACAAAGGTCAAACACAAACTCAATAGTTCAGACAGAGGGTGTACCAATTTATTAGGAAACATCATAGATGTCAGGCCTCAGAGCTGCATGAGGCATATAGAGGTCAGACGGAAATCCCCGTTTCATACAACCGACAGTAGAATGGAGGACAAGCCCCCTCCATGGTGCAATATTTGGGTTAATTTGCATGTGGAAGGGCCGACACATGTCGCCCATGAGGCTGCATGCGCTCCATCAGCCTGTGTTCCCTTTTGCCCATGTTTCCCCTTCCAGTAACTTAGGATAAAAACATGTTTGTCACATAGATTTTGGAATAATGATAAATTATTATTCCCAAGGACTTAAGCCCCAAATCTTATCCCCTAGGCTCAACATTTAGCCTCTCTTTCCAACCTTTCAGCCCCCTTTCCCTTACCCACTATGTGGAAGCTTAGTCCCCCATCACTCTTTCTTCGTGGTAGGTCTACATGTCACGATGTTTATATTTTTTATTAATGTTCTGCATAATACATATACAAAAATACGCTTTTGGCCTTAATACTTAGTCTCCCTAGCCTAATAAACACATAATCCTACCATCTTATCAATACTCAACTCACTAGTCTACAAAACATGATTACAACAAGGATCGTCCTTGGTGATATTACAGAAGGAAATGTAGGGCTGAAGATTCAACCTCATAATCCCCCATTGTCCACCCTCAGGTTGATGAACTTACAAAATTGGTAAAATAACTTTCTATTGAAATGGAGAAGTTGAAACTTGGAGGAAAATAGAACTATAGAAACACACAGAATGCTGACAATAGAAGTAATTTCAGAAGACCAAATAATTCCCCTCGGCTCCTCCAAAGAGATCCAAGAAATAGGGATAGGGATGATCAAAAAGTTCAAACCCCTCTCCAAAACAACCTTGGTGTTGATGAAGAAGGAGAGGATGAAGAAAATTATCCTGAAATCCATTGTCTTGGTGACACCTCTTCATCTCCTCATTTGACCCAATCTGCATATGAAGAGTCTCTCATGGATAGTCAGTTAAATGAATTGAGTAAAGGAGGAAAAAAAATGACAATCCTAATAGATACAACCTAAGGTCCAAAAAGAAAGAGGAAAAAAATGACACTTCTGATCATCCCACTAAAACATAAAATTATGATAAGGCTATGACATCTAGCAGCAAAGGAAAATATGTGAAAAACCCTCAAACATTGGTTAAGAGCTCTACCCTAGAAATTAAAGAGATTGTGAAATCCCCATCCTCCTTTATCTTTGAAAATGAAATTCAAAAGATTAAGATCCTTGTACCTTTTTTGGAGCTGATTAAGAATGAGGAATTCAAAAGATACCTTTCTAAAATGCTATAGCCTGAGCCTTCTTCTAATTCCACAGATTCAGTTAACCTTCAAGATGAAAAACCAGCAGTCATCCTGAGACCTTTGGTTGAGGATAGAGATGATTCTTCCCCTCTTTTCTATACATCATTAAACATTCATGATAAAGTGTTGCACAAATTCTTGATGGACTCAAGGGCATCTCACAATCTCATTCCTAAAACAATCACTGATGAGCTTGGGTTGGAAAATACAAAAAATACCATGACTTATACTCTTTTGTCTCTAGGAAAGTGAAGTGTCATGGGTTTATCAAAGACCTGGTTGTTACCTTGTTCCAGTTGCCAATGAAAAGTGTGGTCATGGATATTGTGGTGGTTGATGCCCCCCCTAAGTTCTGGATGCTCTTGTCAAGATCTTGGATAAAAAGACTAGGGGGAACTTTGCAGAAGGAACTTTCATATGCCACCATTCCTTTGTTTGGGGGAGAACATAGAAGGATTTATGGGGAGGCTCAATTATCCTACATCATCAATGATGAAGAAAATACCACCAACCACCATATTTTTTCACTTGATACTAATTTAGGATCCGTTATATTACAGTTCACTGATGCTCCTAAACCTCTTATTGAAATCAGAAAACAATCCATTACCTCTTTTGAAGTGCCTCTCTCTAATACCTATGTTTTGAAGATGTTTTTTCATGGAGATTATTCTAAACAAGGTGTTGGTGCTAGGGTAGTTTTTATTTCCCCTACTAAGGAGATCATTTCCTTATCCTACAAGCTTGAATTTGAAACTACGAACAATGTGGAAGAATATGAGGCTCTTGTTTTGGGTTTGAGGGTTGCTAAAGACATGAGGATTGAAGAGCTAGCAGTGTTTGAAGATGTTGAATTAATTGTTCATCAAATCAAAAATTTGTATCAAGCTAAACACCCCAAGTTAAGGACTTATAGAAATGAAGTTTGGGATCTTGTTGATAGTTTCTTATTAGATTTTAATATCTCATTTGTTCCAAGAGAGGAGAACATTATGGAAGATTCCTTGGTTGTCTCAGTAAGTAATTTCAGAGTTCCTTTGCCCCCTAAACTCAAATATGATGTGGAAGTGAAGTATAGACCCTCTATACCTGACAATGTCAAACATTGGAAGGTTTTTGAGGATGATCTTGAGATAAAAATATTTCTTGAGACTGTGGATGAGTTTTCTACCTTACATATTGATCAAGATCATGATACTAAAAAAATCCATCATGCTGATATTTTTCTAAATAAAATTGTTGACCATCATATTGTTCAGTTGCTCGGTAACCATGTTCTTAAAGGACTAGTTCCTTTGGAGAGATTGTTTGATAGAAATTATGTTTTTGTAAAGGTTAAAGGTTCAACTAAAAATGTTGATGTGAGTAAATGTAATTTAGGTACAGAGGAGGATACAAAGTATGTTAAGTTGTCTAGCAGCTTGTCAAAGGAACAAAGGGTTGAATATGTTAAACTTTTAAAAGAGTTTTTTGATGTGTTTTCCTAAAAATATGAAGATTTAAGAACATATGACATAAACATCATTGAACATAAGATCCCTTTGAAAGAGGAGACCAAGTGTTTTAGGAAGAAACTTGGACAGATAAATCCCATGTTGCTGCCTATTATGGAAAAGGAATTAAAGAATATTTTGGATGCCAAGATCATCATTCCTTTGAGATACTCTGAATGGGTGGATAACTTGGTCCCAATGATGAAGAATAATGGGGAAATCAGACTATGTGTCGATTTCAGGAATTTGATGTTAGAGTTACTTCACACACACCTAGGATTTATTTTTCCTATAGTTTTTCCTTGTTTATTAGTCATTATTAAGTCTCCTATATTTTAGGAAGAATATTCCTCTAGGGATAATATTCTCTTCATTTTTCACTTCAGTTTGATCAGATGAGTGGAGTCTAGATGCTAAATTGGGATTATCACTATGCAACATTGGGATCATCACCATCTAATGCACATTGTCCTTGGGATTATCACCAAACTAGTGCATTACTCATGATTCCCTAATCTCCTCACTTCATTATGTTTCAATCAATGAATTGAAGACTGATAGACTAGTTAACTCAAACTAGGTGGCAGTTCACTCCCGTAACTACCTGAGAGACTAGAATAGGTGGAATTTTAGTCCCGTTATTGTTGGTGTGTGTCCAGATCAGTCTAGACCACCACTATAGTGCATTAGTTACTCATGTAGCCTATATCTATTGTAAATTATTCACTCTTTGAGTATGGAATACAGTTAATGAGAATTGTTCTATTCTTTCTCTCCTTCTTATTCTTTATCAATTTCTCTCTGCAAATGTGAGCTACACCAAATTATTTTTCCAGGTACTGAAGATTGAAGAATGCCAAAAAGATGGATTATTCACCGGAAATACTTCTCACACCTCATAACTATTTAGAGTGGAAGCCAAAAATTCTTCTTCTTCTCATATGTAGAGGCTTGTACCGAATAACTATCGCAATGGAAGTAGAGCCTCATTCCACCAATGAGAAAAATGATTTTATCAATAGACATTATATGGTCATAGGACATATCCTATTGTTTATTTCTCCTAAAATTATCCATCAAGTATAGTATGACTCACAAGAATCAACTCCAAAATAATTATGGACCAGATTGGAGGTTCTATTCAGGAATAAAGAATATTGTGAATATTTCATGCTGGAGGTTGAACAGATAGAGCCAAAAGAGAAGTCATCAGAAGATCAAGCCTCTTATTATGAAGATTCTTCTACCAAAGTATTTGCACAAATTTGTATTCCATTAATTGAAGATGATGTTTACTCCATTTCAGATTTTGTTTCTAAATTTCATGTGGAAGATATATGGCATGCATCTCAGGGGTCACATGCAGACACTTTTCCATGCGCAATGCATGCATATCAGGAGACAAAAAGGGAGCCACGCACATCAGACTCAATTATGATCATTTATAAGAACAATTTGCAGAATTGTTTTTTTATATTTGAATTCCTCTCGGGAAAATGTCCAATTTCAAAAAAAACAACGTCCGAAACAGAGTTCAGGAAGTGAAGTTATGATCATTTTAAAATCAACCAAATTTCAGCATTTTTTCAAAAATGGCCGCAGGGTTTTCAAAAATTCCATCCAAAATTTATTTCGATATTCTTCATTACAAGACGAAAAAGCGGATATGTGTGGACATCTCAACGGTGCATCTACTTCATCAGAAATGTGTAGACATTTACATCTTCAACAAAATATTCAACAATCACAAACTTGCACAGTTGCGAGGTCTTCTTGGAGTGAAGGACACGATTTCTTAGCAACTGCTTTTTGTTCCTTCTCATTTTTTTTTTTTTTTTTATGCATTGTAATTTGACAGGGGGGTTTTCCCATGTGTTTTTCCCTCTTTCCTCATTTATTTCAGTGTATATTTTGTATTTGGGTACCTAACATGGCCTCATTGCCGAGACCCATTCTTTATTTTCACCATAGTGATGTTCAAGGGTGTTGGAGTTACTTCACACACACCTAGGATTTATTTTTCCCAAAGTTTTTCTTTTTTTATTAGTCATTATTCAGACTCCTATATTTTAGGAAGAATATTCCTATAGGGATAATATTCTCTTCAATTTTAACTTCAGTTTGATCAGTTGAGTGGAGTCTAGATGCTACATTGGGATTATCACCATGCAACATTGGGATCATCACCATCTAATGCACATTGTCCTTTGGATCATCACTAGACTAGTGCATTACTCATGACTCCCTAATATCCTCCTCACTTCACTTCATTTTAGTCAGTGAACTGAAGATTGATTGACTAGTTAACTCAGACTAGGTGGCACTTCACTCTCGTAACTGCCTGAGAAACTAGACTAGGTGGTAGTTTACTCACGTTATTGTTGATGTGTGTCCAGATCACTCTAGACCACCACTATGGCACATTAGTTACTCATGTAGCCTATATCTATTGTAAATTATTCACTCTTTGAGTGTGGAATACGGTTAATGAGAATTCTTCTATTCTTTCTCTCCTTCTTCTTCTTTCTCAATTTCTCTCTGCAAATGTGTGTATTATTTTCTAGCTAGATATATTATGTGCAGTTTCAACACATTTACATTTGAATAGAAGCTCCAAGAAAGATAATTACTTCTTACCAAAGATGGAGCACATTTTTCAGAGGGTGAGAGGTTCATCTAAGATGTCTATGATTGATGGCTTCTCTGGCTACAATCAAATCTCTATCTTTCCTGAAGATAAAGAGAAGACAACCTTCACTACTCCTTGGGGCACATTCATGTATGCCAAAATGCCCTTTGGATTGATGAATGTAGGAGTGAACTTTCAGGGAGCAATGGACATTTTCTTTATTGGGGAAAATGACAAGTTTGTATTTATCTATTTAGATGACATTACAGTGTTCTCACAATATGATAAAGAACATTATCATCATTTGAAAAATTTCTTCTTGAAGTGCAGAAAGTTTGTCCTCTCTCTCAATCCTAAAAATTATTTGTTTTCAATGAAGGAGGGAAATTTATTGGGGCACATTGTATCGACATAAGGGGTAAGAGTTTATTCAAGAAAAGTAGAAGCCATCCAGACCTTATCTCTTCCTAGATCCAAGAAAGAAGTTCAGTATTTCTTGGGGAAAATCAATTTTCTAAGAAGTTTCATTTCAAATTTTGTTGAATTGGTGAAGTACATTATAGCCATGCTTAGGAAAGGAAATGAGTTCAAATGGTCTACTGAGTCTCGAGATTCTTTTGATCAAATAAAAAAGGGATTTCACTCAAGAACTTGTGTTCATTAGCCTTAACTACTCCAAGGATTTTTTGATATTTTCCTTTGCCTCATTTCACACACTGGTTGTTGTTTTATTGCAGAAAAATGCAGAGGGGTTAGAGCAGCATATTTCCTTTTTCATCAGGGCATTGAGGGATGCAGAAAAGAAATATGATATCATGGAAAATCAAGCTTATTCTTTGGTCAAATCCATCAAGTATTTCAGAGTATATGTTATGCATTCAAATATTGTTGCATATGCCCCTTCAGCCTCAGTGAAAGAGATACTTACCCATCCTGACATAGATGGGAGGAGGAGCAAATGGATTGCCAAAATTCTAGAATTTGACCTTGAAATAAATCCCACTAAATTGGTGAAAGGCCAAGGTTTATCTATGTTGCTGGATGAATCAAATTTCAAATATTTGGGGGTTAATTTCATGAACATAAACTCAGAAAATCTGCAAGCTAAGTTGGATGATAAATGTTCTCATGTCAGCCCAAAGTTGGCATAATGCACTGTTGATTTTTCAATATTCAAGGTTAAGCATGTAGTTCATTCCATTTTTAGCATTTAACCATAACCATAAATGTTGCATAAACCAAGATCACAAGAAGAAGCACCATGCACAAGAACACAAGAAGTATCCTGGGAAAGCCTTCTCAATAAAAGAAGAAAACCCAACCATATCCTTTGTTATAATACTTAAAAGAAATACCTTCACCACCAAGATAAAACCTAGCACACAAGAGGGTGCTTAAACCCTATAAGACTAGCGCCCAAGAGAGGTGCACACTTTTCCCAAGAAGGTGTACTTGCTGAAATTTACAAACTCACTTGAAAGATATGTTTCCTCAATGGGGAATTTACCTTTACTTATACTAACCTGAACCTATCAACAAAAGTGTCTATTGGCACAATAGGGCCAACCTCACTAGCTTATAATATAATTAATATTAACCAGATTAATTATCTTTTACATGAATTAACAATCACATTAAGGTGGGGTCGACCTGTACCCTTTACATTACAATTAAGGTTACAGGAAGGTCTTACCCTTGTACAATATAGAAAAGGATCCAATACACCCACTAGTTCTCATCCACTAGGGGCACATCCATAGGGATGTCCATATCTCTGGCTCACTACATTACATAGAAGAACCAGATCTTCACACGTTCACTTGTGCTCGTCCACAGGCATGCCCACTCTACAGATATTCTTTTCCACTACCTCACATGGGAGAATCATCTGGAGTTTCTCATCAACTCTGCTTCTCAGAGGACGATAACACATCATCTTCATTTTTGTTCTCATGATGATGCACCCAAAAATTTTGGGTTTCACATGTTCACCTTGTGCTCAGCCACATGAACGTCTAACTCAATAGATCATCTTTCCCACTGGATAATCATTTGGACTTCTTCTCATTTCTCTAAATGGAGGAGGTCATCTCTACATTCCATCTCTGTCTCAGGTAGGAACCACATACCCTTCTTAGGGGCTTTCTCCCAGGTTTGTAAGTTGGAGAAAGACTCACATTCCTACAATGATCCACATCTCACAGGTTTTTAAGCTGGAGAATGTCTCGCATAGTTGAAATCATCAACATGCACTTGGTATAAAGACATCATATATTTTCTGTAGAAGTTCCAGCCTCATGATGGTTTGGAAAAGAATAAGGTAAGAGCTTTGAAGCTTAAAGCAATCAGATATTGTATTATTCAAGTTTTGTATTGGAAAGATCCTCTAGGAGTGTTTTTGAGATGTCTAGATCCACAGGAGACCTAAAAGGCCATGACTAATTTTCATAACATCTTATGTGGGGGCCATCACTTCTGGAGAACCAAAACCTACAAGATCCTCAAAGCTAGTTATTTTTGGCCTAGCCTTTTTATTGATGTTTGTGCAAAGATTAGATCTTGTGTCAAATGCCAAAAACAATTTGGAAAGCATCAGCTCAAATCTTTGCCATTGAAGCCTATGGTAGTTTCAGGACCTTTTCAGCAGTGGGGTCTTGACTTCATTGGGTAAATCCATCCCACTTCAAGTGGTCAACATAGGTGGGTTTTTACTGCCTATGATTATTTCACCAAGTGGATAGAATCCATTTCTACAAGGAATTCCTCCCATAGGGTAATCATTAGTTTTCTTGAGGATATCATGTCAAGATTTGGTTGTCCAAGAAAAAATGTTACTGACAATGCTGCATCCTTCAAGGCTGAACCATTGATCAAGTTCTGTGAACAGTATGGGATTACATTGGTTCATTATACTCCTTACTATTGCCAAGGAAATGGTTTGGCAGAATCCTCTAACAAGAGCCTTATAAATATCATCAAGAGATTGTTAGAAGAAGACAAGAAAGAATGGGACTCAAAGATGAAGTTTTCCTTGTGGTATGATAGAGTTACAACAAAGAGTTCACTTGGTGTCTCTCCTTTTCATCTTGTATATGGGGTTGAGGCTATCTTTCCTACTCAGCTTGCCTTGACTATGGAAAGATTCCTCCAGGACTACCAAGGAAAAACTGATGATATGGTCAGAAGGATACAACAACTGATAAAAGTACAATAGACTAGGGAAAATCCATTGGACAAAGCACATGACCATCAACAGAAGATCAAGCAAGCCTTTGACAAGAAGTTAAGCAAAGAATATTTCCTGCTGGGAGATCTAGTGTTCCAGTGGGATGCACGCAAGCAAGACAAAGGCAAACATGGTAAATTTGAAGCCTTGTGGATCAGTCCCTTCAAGATCTCTGAGGTATTTTCAAATAACACTTATAAGTTGTAGAATTTGGAGGATTCTGAAGTTTTTTGTGGCCTTGTCAATGGGAACTTTCTGAAAAATTATTTTTCTTAAGCCATGAGTGGCTTTCCATTCATTGTAAATATCATTTTTATTTTATTTTTGTTGAATAAGTGACCCCATATCCCTAGGATAAGACATTGAAGTTGTTTGTTCTTGGCAGCTCATAGGGAGCATGCCATCCCCTATGGAGCCAATGTTATCACATGAATTTGTCATGGGTCTTTTGTCCCTTAGGTTTTAATTTTTATCCTTAGTCTTTAGGTTTGATTTATTTTTCTCTTTGTTATTTTCTTAGGTTAGTCTAAACAAATAAATACTTGGGTTTTTTCTCACATTTTTGGCCCACACATATGGTTGTAGCCTAGGTTCATTTTATGGTTTATGTCTTTGACTCATCTTTTGACTTGACACCAAGCATTATCGACCTCATGATCCTAACGACCTAACAAATAACTCCATCCACTCATGCTCTTTATCCTTTCCATGTTGTCCCTATGTTTGTTAAGGGGTCAAAACAAACTTTGAAAAGGGTGCTACCAACTCACTAGGCATTTGTGTAGCGCACATTTCTCCTTGTGCTCCTTTACCATCATTCGCCATCATCAACTAATGTCACGTATTTCATTTTTTTCAAAACCCTTGTATTTAAAAGGAATGTTGATATTTTTTCATTTATGAGGTTATCAAAATCATCACTCCCACTAATAATCCCACTTTCAAAAGATTGATCAGACAACTTAGGGATGCTAGGAAAGAAGTTGCTCATTTGAAGGAAAAAATTTTGGCCAAGAGAAGAAAGATGAAGGATCTCATGGACATGTACAATGAAACCATTGATCTGGCAAGTTTTTCATCAAGAAGAGCCCTGCCTCTCCATAGGAAACTTAAGACTCTATACACGCAAAACATAAGCTTTCAGTCCCAAAATAGAAATCTCAAAGAAGAATTGCAGCCTTTCAAGGATGAACTGGACCAAAGGAACTTAAATTTTATGGTACAAGATGCAATAGAAAGAGATGATCCTGTAGTTAAGAGGAGTACCCCTACAAAAGAAAGAGATGCGGCTATGACATAGGGAATTTCTCCTACAACAAGGAGGAGTGATAGATTGAGGAAGTAGATTGGGGGATGACAGATCCATTTTTGTGGGTGATCACTTTTTGAAAGTTTGAAATGTTCAAGGAAGTATGATTTTTCCACCTATACAGGCATCTACATGCTCCTAGTCCATCAACTAAGTTTTTTGTGTTTTTGAAGAATTGTTACATCACACAGAAAAAACATAGATATTTTGTAGCGCCATGGTGCTACAAAATCATCTATACATGATGTTCTGCAGTTGTGCTACCAAAGGCACTACAGAATCTCCTAGCGAAACACAAAAATGGTGCTATGGAATCTGCAGAGTTGTTACACAAGAGTGGCACTACGAAAACTACAGAGCTATTTCACAGGAGGTGCTATGAAAGATGCATAGTTGTTACACATGAATGGAGCTAGGAAATATGTAGATTTGTTTTACAAAGGGTGCTACAGAATTGGCTACCAAATTCCCTACATAATGGCACTACAAACTGGCCACTACAATCAAAGCTTTGAATTCATGACTCCTTCTTGATTTTTAATGATGTGGAGAGACCCAAGGATCACAGGTGGTAGCTTGGAAGCAACATATGATATTGGAGGACACTTGGCACTAGAGAAGAATGCACCTAATCAAGAAGACATGTCATTTAATTCTTGTTAGAGTTCTTGCCAACACGACTCCTAAACTGTAGCAGTTTGTTAAGATCTGTTAGTACAGGTGTTAGAATTGTAGTTTTTTCAGAGAGTCCTAGGATAGGAAGGCCAGATTGCACCTCTAGTTGCTTCCTATTATCTTTTGATTATAAATACATCTTTTGAATGAATAGAGAGCTAGGAATGGTTGAGTAGAGATCCCTGATTGTAATATTTTGACTAAGTAAAGTTGTTCCCTAGTTATGCATTAGACTTGAGACATTTTGATTAATAGAAATCAATTTCCTTTTATCATCTCATTGCCCCGTATTCTAAAACACTCATGATTGGATGACCGTTATGAGATGTTGTGGTTGTTTGTAATGGATGTTTGATTATAATGTTGCTATGAATGTTTTTCAGTATTCTTAAACTTTAAGTTCAAGAAGTTCTTGTGACTGAATTTTTATTCTCCTGGTTTCTTGAAGACTCGATGTTAATAACAGACCTATCCACCTTCCTCACTAAGTCTTCCTCCTATTTACCTTTACCCCAAACCACTGACTGAAGTTAATAAAGACCTCATTTGCTTATTCATGCTAGCCCATATTTGACCTTATGTTAAAACATTCTTATGTTGAGTTTTGTCCATTTGACCTTTAATCACTCATTTACATTCACAAACCTTTTTTATGGGTATCGGGCTTATTCTCTTGCAATCTGAGAGTGATTCTAAGTGCTAACATGTAGTTTGGTGTATCAACTTCCTAGGGGTGTAACTTTGGCATATGATCTTTGTTTGGGACACATGATAGCTCGTTGGAAAGGTATCATCCAAGAGATTCATTGTGGGGGATCAATCTGAGAAAACCTTCATTTAGGTCCTCAATATGGCCTCAAAAGTTATGGAACCAAAAAACTGCTAAAAAATGGTAAATTGCCAGAAGACTGTTTTGAGCCAGTTGGAATATGTGGGTGGCCACTGATATCCACCTGGATCATATGGTGCATGGAAAAAATATAGAAATTTTGGCCTTTGGGACTGGGATAAGAAAAAAAAWMYTACACTAAATACTTATCCAAGTTATTCTATATTGTTGGRAATTTCACGCCCATGRMATCACTCATAAAACTTGGACTAAAATTGAGAAAATCCAAAAATTGTTTTATAATMTATGATTTTATTATTAAATGCAATACRCCTRACCCCATTCTCTTATTAAAGTTGGTTKTACTTCCATGGTGTCYARATTTTCAATTAGATAYCTATAATTTAAACATAAATTTCTAAAGCCGAGTAAGGATATACTCACTTTTCAWTGCTTCTAGTATGCACAATATGCACCATATGATCAAAAGAAGTTGGGMTAGATATTTTGAGGATTTTCTTAACTACTAGAACATAAAAGAAKCTTATCAAATTAATTACATTGATAATATTATGTCTTACATCCCTATGAATTTTAAAGATAAGACTTGGAATGATAATGAATCATTCACAAGAGGAAGTCACATACTACAATATTTTTGTTAATCCTAATTTTTTTAATCAAAAGTATTTTTCCAACAATATGAACTTGAAAAAAAAAATGAATATTGCTAAAATCAAGACCAATTCCTATGACCTCCAACTAACAAACTGGTAGTTAGAAAAACTTTGGATAAGAGAAATTGTAAAATTGTAATACAAAGAAGCTAATTGGGGATGAACATCATTTCATTTTAACATTGTCTTCCATTTATAATATAGAACTTGATGTTACTCATTTTCATAAATTAACTACTCTCTAAGCAATCATAACTCACAAAAACCATGATGACCTTGGTACTTTCATTTCATGAGATTCAATATAGAAATGGTTTTTTCAAAAATGTTTAGTCTCATTCCCTTTATTTGTCTTATAGACCTTCTTGGTCTTAGGGGATGATAAAAGTCATCCTTTATGTGATACTAAATAAATCTATTCATTGTATAAAATATTATAAAAATTAATTACAAAAATCATTTATAAAAACCTTCTTGAACATGACTATCAATGCTTCAATGTTTATGAGAAAATACAACACTACACAAGGTTCTTAATTTACACAACATCCTACTTATGAACTTTGATAATTTTATCATACACAACCCTATTCAAATAAATCCACACACACACACACACAAATTGAAACTTAGGTTGTTGTAAGTTATTTTATGCAAAAGGGATTGGAGGATGGAAGTGGAGAAATATGAAAATATCTTGGATTATACACGTGACCCAAGCGATGGGGTCCTTTGTGGAGTCAAATTCCCCTTTCATGAATAATTCATTGATGCATGGAAGGAGGTTTATTAGAGGTTTGAATACCACCACCTGACTTATGGAGATAAAATGGTCCCCTAAACTAGTGACAATATAGAGAGTAGAGAGGTGGAGAAGCTCCAATTCTCTTCAACTAGGATAGATATTGTAACACCCAAGGGCCAAGCCCCTACTGAATTATAATTATGTTTATAGGTTGGTGAGCCAAGTGTTTATAAGCTAAAAGACTTATGTGTTTCTTAGGCCGGAGAGCCCATATGCTAAGGCCAATGAGTCTGATTTTTGTATATGTAAATACTCACATCATTAATAAAATTACATTGTTGCATGTACACCGACCATGAAGAAAGAGTTATGGGGGACTAAGATCCACTAGGTAGGGAAAGGGAAGGGGATAAGTGTCTAGGAATAGGGGCTAATCTAGAGGGATTACCTCTAAAGGAATAATATTATATTATTATTTCCTAGAGGCTAAGGTTTGACATAACCTATCTTGTCCTAAGTTCTTGCAGAAAGGGAACAAGTGTTAAGTGGAGTTCATGTAGCTTCAAGAAGACATGTGTCAACCTGGGTGCATGCATGTTTTAGGTGGAAAAGTTAGCTCATTGGGGTTTCCATAATGATTCTCGTGATGGTCACCACTCTGAAGGTCAGTCATCCTCCCCATTGATGCACACATTGAGATAGGGAGAGCCTTGACACAACCATCCATTGCCTCCATCGTCGATCTCTACAAATTTTGAAACTCTCACACCCGTGTTATGAAGCTAAACAATTTTCATGAGAATCACAGCATGACTATGTAGTGTTACAGCCATATCACACCTTATCATTTGTATTTTCTACCCAAGTTTTCTCTGGATTGTTTTGGCTTTTTGTCATTACCAGAGCCCATACCCAATTTTTGTTGCGGAGGTTACCCGCTAGACTTAGGAGCTGGATAGAAGAGGTAGGTTGTCTAGTCTGTGAGAAACTCTCTCCAGGTGAGAAAGTGTGCTGAGGAAGTGAGTTCCCCTATAGGGAGTCCTGTAGTAGCTACAGTACTTTGAGACTTCAGGTCCAGCCCGTTTCTGAAGACCTGGAAGGGAGGTGGACAATCGATGGACTCGTGATAGTGAAGGTGTACACTCCTAGGGTGGGATAGTCGTGTGGGGAATGAGGGTCTATGGGATGTGGGTGTAAGTGGCTCCTAGGAGAAAATCCTTCATTTTGATTTGTGTGACTTTCATCTTGTCCTTGCCAAGACTAGGAATCCCTTGCCCAATGGATTTTAGTCCCAGCTCAGGGGTGACCCACTGCTGAGCGTGATGAGAAACATGGTCTAATGATGGGAGTTTCGTGGAAGGTATGCACACAGTTGGTGGTCATATATTAAAATATAAGTACCAAATATGTGTTCTTTGTATGATGTGTATATTGAAATCAAGTTATAATGTTATTAGAATTGTCTGTATATATTGCATGTATGTTTTAATGTTGTCTCTACATGAATAGGTGTATGAACAGAATGGTATAACTATTTAAATTGCATTAGATAGATATGTATATAAATAAATATGGTATCAGAGCATGAAAGTTATTTGGTGGTGTGGCCTGGCATGTTGGTTTAAGGCTGAGAATGTCACAAAATAATATCAGAGAAGAAAAAAAGTATACATTTGTTAAGGTAGCATTACCCGACAGAGGTTCGAGGGTCGAGGACATTACAAAATGGTACCAGAGCCAATGTTTCGACATTGAGCCTGGATGGGCCATGGTATTGGTTAATGAAGAAAATATTTCAGAGTGAATTATTGTCGAAAAGGACAAAACTCGAAGTTCATAGTGTCACTAGGACTGTGTTCAAAATCTCGGGAGGTATAACGGTTTATTGAATGGAAACAGAGAAAGAATCTAGAACAACCATTGTGTTGGGCGGTAGGATATATTCGGGAGAAGGCATACCTTCATTGTCATCAGATAAGAACCATTAGATTAATTGTCGGATAATCCACAGTTGGTGTCATTTTTGTCATCGACGTTTCGAATCCGAATCGGGATTCATCATCAGGACTAATCGTCGATGACAAAAATGACACCAACTGTGGATTATCCAGCAATTAATCTCGAAACTACTCACCACAGAAATCTGAAAACAAGAACCATTAGATCAAGACAAGAGCAAAAGGTAAGCCGCAGTGATGAAAAACAAATCTCAACTGTCAGATTTGTGCATGGGTGGTTGTGAGCCATAGATCTCTCAACAATTCAGAAGTTCAACATTCTGGAGAATTAGAGTGTGCTAGTGTGAAAAGTCGCGAAGCCCGAAGCTGAAGAACATAAGTGGTGTAGCATGATGATGTCACTAGTGGAGATGTGGACCCTTCTTAGACATGCCACCACCTTAATTGTTGACAGTTGTATGATGTGGACCACAGAAGGTAAATTAGTTCGGTAGTTCGGAGTTTGGGAGATTTGAGGAATGCAAGTATAAAATATTCCAAAGCCCGAAGTCTCAAAGTCTCGAAGTGACGTGGTCTACTCACATCACTAGGGATGACGTGGACACATGGGATGTGTGTCATGTTTCAGTGAGTTAAGAACCCGTGGAAGATAGAAATCCCAGTTAGAACGTGACACATGTCACCCGTCTGATTGGGCCACGTGTTTTCCTCTAGTATTCCAACGCGTGGCACTCTTCTCAAGCATGGGTAGCAGGGCCCCAAATGATACATAAAGTAGTTAAAACCTTGGCGAAGAATTTAACCAAACTGGGCCCATGATAAATTGAACCCAATAGACGTGTGGCACCAGATCGTGAAGCCTAGAGTTCTGTAGTAAATATCAGTCATTGGATGCTGGGAGCTCGTGGGCCATTGATCCACCCCACTTCCTGAGTTCGCCAATTCAACACTCCGGGATATTTTTTGGGTTGTTCTTTGGAAACTGTCGAAGCCCGGAGTCCCGAAGCTCCTATCCACCATAGATCTTAACAGAGAATGTGAACCGTAGATCCACCGACCTTCATGAATTCGTCAGTTCAAAGGGGAAACCTTTGAAGCTCCAGAGCCCTGAAGTTTCAAGGCTCTAGATAAGAACCCAACCAATATCATTTTGTCACAGTCATGGTCACATGCGAGTTGAGGGCTGAAGAAAAAGGGGCTAGCACCCAAAAGTAAATTTTAGAACAGAATAGGGCTCAGAGATAGAGCTGTGGGGATTCTTGATCAACCAAAGACCCATAGAAAATAGAGTCTAATATTATTTTATTGAATCAGATTGTTTAAGTTATTCTGGAGAATTATTAAGTCTAATAGCCTGACAAAAATTTGGTTGACTTCACATTTTGCAGAGTTAACAATTGTCAGAACCAAACATAATTTTTACCTAGCGAAGAGAAATTGAGGAAGCATAAGACGCTTACAATCCAGAGGATGAAGTTAGAGGAATGGATGTCCATTTTGGAATTGAAGGAACAAACTCTAATGGGCATGGAGAAGAAATAGATAAAGAAGTGAGCATGATGAAAATCATTAAAACTTTGCAGAAAGATGTCCAAATTCACCAGGAAGATAACAAAAGGCTTATGAGAGCCAGGGAGAAATAGGGATAATTCAATATGAAGCTGATGTGGAGCCTGGAAAGAATTGAAAATAAATTGGATAAGGAACATGGATCCATTAAATCAGGAAGTCACAAGACCCCTGATGAGGAAAGAAGATTAAGGAGTGGTAGAAGACATCACCAACACTCCCAAAATAATTCTCATAAGAGAGTACATAGTATCTCAAGCCCATCCCTTGTTAGGAAACATAGGAGGACTGGGGTGGATGAGTTGAAAGGAGAAATGAATAAAATCAAACCTCCTACTTTTGATGGAGAGCACCCAAAGGATGAATATGTTGAGACATGACTACTAGGAATGAGGAAGTACTTCCAATTTCAAAACTATTCTTCTCATGCAGAGAGAAGAATTTCCATCTACCAACTTAAAGGAAAGGCATCCATATGGTGGGATCATTTAGTGCAAGTACAACGCCTAAAGGATAAAAATGTGACTTGGAAGGAATTCAAGAAATATTTTGAAAAGAAGTAATTAACCAAGAGATACTATGACAAGAATATGGAGGAGTTATTTGAACTTAAACTGGGAAGCATGACTATAGATGAATATGAGAGGAGATTTCTAGAGTTGTTGAAGTATGTCCCTTTCATTAAGGATGAATAAATCAAGATCCAGAGATATCTGAGTGGGTTTCCATCTTTCATTAGTGATAAAATCCATTATGATGATCCCAAGACTCTGGAAGAAATTATAACGAGAGAAAAAATATTATATGATCATCAAAAAGGAAATCCTACTTTCCAAAAATCTTTCGAAGACAAGAGGAAGTTTAAGAGGGAGCATAGGTAGAAGGAGAACAAGCCACCATTTTTCAAAAATAGTCCTCAAAGATAGCCAATTTTTAGAGAGCCTAGGATGGATGAAGTAGGTGGGCAAAGGCCAAGTTAGACATCTATGCAATGTTGGGTCTGTAAAGAAGATCATAAGTATAGAGATTTACCTCACAGAAAGGACAAGGTGAAATCTGTTCATAATGTTCAACAAGAAGAAACAATGGAGGACATAGACAGAAGAGTACCAAGAATCTATGCATCCCTAGACAACATGCAAGATGAGTTTCAATCACACATGATTGAAGTTGAAGGTATGATAAATAACCATGCCTTTAATATTTTAATTGACTCAGGGGCTAGTTATAGCTATATAGATCCTAAGGTATTGGAAAGATTTCATTTACCAAAAAGAAAGGATGGGAAATATTGGTTGGTGCAACTGGCTAGAGGAGCCAAGAGAAAGGTTGTTGAGTTGGTTAAATCATGTACAGTGGGCATGAATGTACTGAGTACCAGAGCATATCTAAACATATTGCATTTGGGATCATATGATTTCTTAATTGGTATGGATTGACTGGACCAACACCATGCCATATTAGACTATCATAACAAATCATTTACTTGCTTAGATGAGGAAGGAAATTGGAGAGTAGTCCAAGGAATTACCAGGGAAGTTACTATCTGGAAAATCTTAGCAATGCAGCTAAAAAGTGTTACAAGAAAGGATGTCAAATAGTTGCATCCCATATGGACGAAGCATCTAAGGATAAGGTGCCAAATCTGGAGGATCATGCAGTCCTGGAATATTTTGAAGATGTGTTCAAGGAGGTACCAAGAATACCTCCAAAGAGAGATATTAATTTCTCTATAAATTTAATGCCTGGAGCATCTCTAGTATCAAAAACTCCTTACAGAATGAGGACACTAGAGCTGAAGGAGTTGCAAATGTAACTTGAAAAAATTATGAAGAAGGGGTATATATGCCCAAGTGTGTCACCTTGGGGTGCCCCTGTCTTGTTCGTCAAGAAGAAATATGGCACATTGAGATTGTGCATCGATTTTAGAAATTTGAACAAAGTGACTATAAAGAATAAGTATCCTCTACCAAGGATTGATGGTCTCTTCGATCAGTTGAAGGATGCAAGGATATTTTCAAAGATTTATCTCAGGTCGGGATACCAT
This sequence comes from Picea glauca, assembly GCA_000966675.3. Classification (NCBI taxonomy): domain Eukaryota; kingdom Viridiplantae; phylum Streptophyta; class Pinopsida; order Pinales; family Pinaceae; genus Picea; species Picea glauca. The sequence continues at coordinate 453,811 of JZKD02S2379688.1, read as the reverse complement.
CAGGTAAGGATTAAAGATGAAGACATCAACAAGACTGCCTTCAGGACAAGGTATGGTCATTATGAGTTCACAATGGTGCCATTTGGGTTATCAAATGCACCAACTTTTTTCATGTGCCTAATGAATGGAGTTTTCCGAGAATATTTAGACAAGTTTGTCTTTGTATTTTTGGATGACATCCTTTTATATTCCAAGTCGAAAGAAGAGCGTGAGCATCATTTGAGGATGGTGTTGAAAGTGCTAAGAGAGCATCAGTTGTATGCCAAATTGAGCAAGTGCTCATTTTATCAAAACAAAATTCACTATTTGGGGAATATCATATCTGAAGAAGGGATAACAGTGGACCCTGAAAAGATCGAGGCCATTAAAGGGTGGACAACACCCAAAATGTGACAGAAGTCAGATCCTTCATGGGTCTAGATAGCTACTATAGAAGGTTCATTGCAGGGTTTTTGAGAATAACTCACCCCATCACTTCCTTGCAAAGGAAGGGGAAGAAGTTTCAATGGATAGAAGAATGTGAAAAGAGACTCCAACAATTGAAGTAGCTATTAACCAGTGCTCCAATTTTGAAGATCGCAGATCCAAATGGAAATTTCATGGTTTGCATAGATGCATGCAAAGAAGGACTAGGAGGAGTCCTTAGTCATAAAGGATTTGTGATATGTTTCGATTCCAGAAAATTTAAAGAGCATGAAAGGCTCTATGCCACTCATGATTTGGAGTTGGCAACCATAGTGCATGCTTTGAAGAAGTGAAGGCACTACCTCATGGGAAAGAGGTTTGAGTTGACGACGAACCATAATGGTCTAAAGTATATGTTTGATCAGCCTACTTTGAATGCTAGGTCGAGTAGATGGTTGGAATTCCTTTGTGAATATGACTTTGATATCAAACATATCAAAGGAAAGGAGAACAAAGTGGTTGAGGCACTCAGCAGGAGAGTGCATGAAATTCATGCTACATCCATTAGCATGTATCATATGGATCTTAAAGGAGGAATTTTTGAGACTGCAAAAGTTGATTTGCAGTACATGGAATTGGTAACTAAATTGCAGTAAGGCAAAATGTAGCAGAAAGATAAAGATTATGAATTGGGAATTGATGGAATTATCTTGTACAAAAATAAAATTTATGTACCAAATTCTACAGAATTGAGGTGTGTGATTTTAAAATAAATGCATAATGTGCCTTATGCTGGGCACCCTAGATATCAGAAAATAGTTTCAGTAGTCAAGAGCCATTACCATTGGCCAGGTATGAAGAAAGAAATTGCAGAGTACATTGCCAAATGTATGGAGTGTCAAAGGGTCAAAGTTGAGCATAAACACCTAGTTGGGTTTCTACAGCCATTGACCATTCCTGATTGGAAGTGGGAAGTGGTGACAATGGATTTCATCACAGGATTACCTAGAACAAACAAACAACATGATTCCATCATGGTGGTGGTAGATAAGCTCACAAATTTTGCCCATTTTATTACATTGAAGACTACTCACAAGGAAACTAATGTTGTTGATATTTATATGAGGGAAGACTCATGCTTGCATGGCATACCCAAGATAATTGTGTATGACAGAGACCCAAATTTTACCTCAAAGTTTTGGAGAGGATTATTCAAGGGGTTTGTAAACAACCTTAACTTCAATGCAGCTTACCATCCTGAGTCTGATGGACAAAAAGAAAGAGTAAATCAAGTGATAGAAGATATGCTAAGAACATAGGTAATGGAAAAACCATCTAAATGGGAATATTATCTACACTTGGTAGAATTTTCCTACAACAATGGGTATCAAGCATCACTAAAGATGAGCCCATTTGAATCACTTTATGGAAGAAAGTGTAACACCCCA
>JZKD02S2379688.1:419881-432079 GCA_000966675.3 Picea glauca | reverse complement strand
TAATTCCATTAGAAGCAAAGTGGTTGTGCCATTTTGGAATTGGAGACATTTTTAATAGTGATTCTAAGAAGTATCATGGAAGTTACAATTGTTTTAAGTTGTAACTCAAGACCCTAGTGGGAAATTCTTGTAGCACACTTTTCTTTATGTTTATGCACCAAGTTGTATCTAGAACACCACCATTAGAATAATAGTTCTCATGCCATTTCAAAATCGAGGTCATGATAGAGAATCTGAGAAGTATTGTAGTAGTTGTGACTATTTTAAGTTGTGACTCAAAACCATCAAGGAAAATTATTGCAGTACAATCGTCCCTCTGTTTACGAATCAGATTATAGTTAGAATGATTCCATTAGAATCATAGTGGATGTGAAATTTTATTAGGTTCATAATAATAATTTTGAGAAATATTGCAAAAAATGCACCCATTTCAAGTTGAGACCTCAAAACCCTCACGATATTGTTTATGGTGTGATTATATCTATGTTTATGATCCATATTTTATCAAGACCAATGCTATTAGAAGTGGAATGGAAATGCTATTTCTATATTGGGATCATAATAATGATTCTAATTAATATTGAGAAAGTTATGTAAACATTTTAAAATTGTAGCCTCCAAACCCTCTTTGCATAAAGGAGTTGCATTAAAAAGAAAGTTATTTCATCAAAACTCTAATTATGTTTTTAGGTTTTTCCAAAAAAGATGTATTTTACAAGAAATATAAGGGTCATAATATTGAAACAATACATAAAAGGTAGTAAGTCCAAATATTCAAAGTCTTGGACATTTTCTATACCTTAATTTGAGGAATGATGTGGCCATATTGGGTCCATCAATGCACTTTCAAGAGATGTTTAGGTTTCTAAATGAGGAATATGAAAAATATTTTCAAAGGGTATAAAGAGCACATGATAACTTCCTACTATAGATCTATGGATGTGTTCAACAAGACAAGGTTATTATTTATGTAAACACCATAACAACAACCATGATTTCATTAATATATTGACTTGGTTAAAATATTGCAATACCCTTGGAGCATATATAGAGAAAATAGGTTGAGGATGAGAATGTTCAATTTTTTTAAGATTTCAATCTTAATATGGATAAATAATTTTTTATTTCACATTTCATGATATAAGACATGGATGATGGAAATATTATTTAATCATATAGGGGTTTCTGTAGTGCAAGAACTCATTCGGAATGGTTAATATTAATGTACAATTTTTTTTATGAAGTTTTGGTACAAGAAAAGAAAATCACATTGCATGATATTTCTCTTATTAAACAAAAAGAATCCTGAGACTTGATCGCAGAACTCAATAGTCCCACAACACATAAACCAAAACCATGTAGTGCTCTGACAGTGAGCTTCTCTGGTCTCAACTCTAGTAGCCATCCTGATAGCTCTGGGTTCTCTAGATCATGGACTCTGATTTCACAACTCTTACAACCTCGAAAAGAGTGGCTTGGAGGACAGGAAACAAAGTTACGGAACACTGAAGTCCTATAACTTGTCCTTTTCTTGCTTAAATTCTTGCCTCTGGCCCTCGTCGCAAGTCAGCACACTCGGATATGACTATTGTTTTATCCTTAATTTCTACACCAAAATTTTAGGTGTCTTGACCAGTAGCCTCAACACTGATTGTTAGCCTCTCATCTTTTACCCATCTCACAAGACTGCTCGATGAGAAGACACATCTCTGACTCATTCACGAGACCCAACATTTTTCATGTTCTTTAACTTCTTCCATATTCATGCCTTCTTGAGCATTTCCTAGATGGAGGCATATGTCAGAGCACTTATGAGTGTTGCTGATGAAATCCTCTGGAATGGCGCAGGCCTCTTCACATCGGTGGATGAGCTCACAAGGGGAAAAAACACCCCTTTGGTCCACACCACACATACTTCTCCATCCTTGCACTCTGCATCCCTTGATTCCCTAACCACAACTCAAGCAGAACCCTCATACACTCTATCTACAGTTACTCCTGATCATCATACCTTGAAACTCTCACACCTACCACAACCTCTTGCTAACTCAGACTATAGACCACCACACCATGTATCGGCCCCACCCCATAACACACCCTTCCCTGCCACAAGCCATGGACCCACACTTACTCACCACAACACAAAGGCCCACCTAAATTATATATTTACATTCTTTTCTTGAGATACACAAAAGAAACACTCTCATCCACCTGGTGGAAAGACTTCTCCTCGACCTTGGACTTCCAAATAAACAAGAAAGAAACTCAGTCTTGGCACTGGTATTGGACTGGAAGAGCCTGTCTCCATGGCCCTCTATAGTCTAGTTGGCAGGTTATCATACATACATCTTTGCACATTGAACTTGGATACCTAGATTTCCAAATCTTGGAGACCTATCCTAGGTTATGTCCCCACCCTCACACATCTTGGATGGGGTTGGATTTTTTTCTACTTCAAAACAACTAAAGATGCCACTACCATTCTGAACCGACTTTGGACTCTAGATGATAGCAGTCTCGTGATAAAATGGTGGAGAGTGATCTTTGACCCTGCACATGACTAATTTCACCTTTTCCATTTGTGGGTACTCGTACCTAGACTGCCTCTGCATCTCTATAGACTCCAAGACCATTACTGGACCAGATAAGAGATTGGCAAGGATTCTAGTTGAACTGGATATACATGAAGGACTCTCTGAAACATTGGATATATATTGGAGAGGACACATTGCTCGCCAGAAGTTAGATTATCTTGGCATAGCTTTCAGATGCACCCTTTGTAGGCAGATGGGCCAACTGAGGAAAAATTGCACTGGAGCACCTGAAGAGGATACCTCTGAGGAAACCATGCTTGAGCTCGTTGCAAATATGGACTCTCCACCTGAATACATCCATCTACATTATCTAGACTTACTAGATGATGACTCTTCTCCTAATCTAGATTTTATATCTCGTAAGATCAAATTTATTTTCCCAAATTTGTATTCCTCTCTCACATCTCTAGAAATTGATTTTATCGACAATACCCCCCTAATCAATTTGGGACCGATATCCTTTCTCCCTGAGACCTACTCTCCCCCACTAGCTCCTCCTAGCCTTCCCAACTTCCCTTGAGAACCTCCTACTTCCAATGAACCCTATCCTTCTCCCCCTCTTCCTCCACCAACCCCTGTTGGTGAGATCTTGACCTGTGTACAGAATACTCTGCTCCCACTTCGTACACAGAATTTTCCCTCCCACATTACTTCCCTCTCTGCACAGACCTTTTTCCTGACCTCTCCACAACCGTATCCTCTTTCCCATGACCATATCTCCTATACTTATGAAGGGACAATCCCCCTCCCAACTCCTATCTATAACACACCCTTGAGCCATATTTTGGGAGCGTTGGATCACACTCAGACCACTTCTCTTTACCATCCCCACTTTCATAGGACAAAGAAATTTAGAGAACATGTCCAAGAATAGGTGGCATCATCTTTCCTTTCGAGAATGAGTGAGACAGAACTAGGAGGAAACACCCTTGGAGACTTCTTAAACTCACTACTCCCTTGCTACAAAGAAGTATTATCCCCCACACCTCTACCAACTTTTAGAGGTACTTCTATACATCTCCCTGAGATTGGAGCCAGTCAGAGAACAATTGAGACCTATTCTTCTTCATAGGATAAATAATTTACTTGGTCTAGAGGTCATGCATACGAGCACTCACCAATCAAAACTCGCAGTGCTCATCGTTGAGAGGGCATACCACCTACCCATCCTAGGGACACCGCAAACACTTCTAACAATGGGGCACTTAGAGGCATGAAATCCCTAGCAAGAGAAAAATCATGATCTTTCTCTCCCTCAACATCAGAGGGGTGGGGGGTCACCTAAAATTAGCCTCTTTTCGAAGACTTATTTTGAACATCTCACATGATATCATCTTTCTTCAGTAAACTCTGGTAGACAGCAAAAAGGCCAAAGCATTCCTAAATCTTTTTCACTCCAACTGGCACACCTGCATAGTCAACTCCCTTGGCACATATGGAGGGTTAGCAGTTGCTTGGAATCCAGATTATTTTGATTTTCTCCCTTACTTCTACTGCAGAGGTATATTATTGACTGACACCAACCGTATCACTAATAAGAGATACAATTTACTTAACATTTATGGGCCATGCACTAATCGTCAGTTTTTTTGGAAGAATTTAGAATCCAATGAGCTGCTCGACCTACATAACTTGATCATCGCTAGAGACTTAAATATCACAACTTTTCTTGGAGAAGCCTGGGGTGCCTTAGCTACCCTAGATACACTAGCACACTTATTTAATACCCTCTTTGTTTCACATCATTTGGAGGACATTGTGCCTACCTCTTTGTCTCCCACTTGGCGCAATGGACACAAGAGCACAACCTCAATCTCTAACATACTAGAATGATTTTTTCTCACTGAGCAACTCATCTCCTCGGAGGAAAAAATCAGATCTTCATTAAGTTATCCATTTCTTTCTGATCATGCCCCCATCGCCCTGCAATTGGATACAACTCGCTGCAAGATTTCCTATCCCTTCAAACTTAATGCAGGTTGGTTATTAGAATCTGAGTTCAACACTATTGTGGTTGATGTCTGCAAAGACAAAAATTTCCTTAATGAGTAGTGTATACAAAATCGTTTTGCCTGGAAAATCTGATGTCTTAAAGCCCGAATTAAGCCATGGGTTGCTACACTTCATCGGCAGAATTATCACCGTCTTTTGGATCTTGACTCTGCCATCAGGGACTACATTCTACTTGAATCCAACACAAGAACCATTGATGTTGACAAGATTGTCATAAAAAATATTGAATTGGAAAGAAATGCACTACTTCTCAAAAACGAATCCACCTAGAGGCAACAGAGCATATCTACTTGGCTTAAATGTGGCGACCACAACACCAAATTTTTCCATAAAATAGCCAGTTCTCATAGAAACCATAAACACATTTGGGAAATTTTGGATGAGGCAGTAACACTCCATAGAGGACAACCAACTTTAAAATCTACAGTTGTCAATTACTTCAAGCCATTCTTTGACCAAAATCCCACTGCAAATCTTCAAAGCTCAGTCTCGGTGGCCAACCTCTTTGCTCATAAAGTCTAGGAGGCCGACATTATCACTATGGACAGTCCATGCATGCTAAATTAGATCCTATTGGCTATAAAATATTTCTTCAAGGACAAGAGTCCAGGCCCGGACGGCTGGACGGTAGAATTTTATTTACAATTATTTGACTTGGTTGGCCTAGACCTCTTGGCACTTGTGGAGGGAAGAAAAATTCGTGGAACATTCATAGGTGCTTTAAACTCAACCTTTCTCACACTCATCCCCAAAGGTGATGCATTCTCCTCCCTTGGAGACTACAGACCTATATCCCTATGTAACCTTTGCTATAAACTCATCTCCAAAATTACTTCCATCAAAATCAAGCCCATCCTCTCATGCTTCCTCTCGCCGGAACAGTTGGGATTTTTAAAAGTCTGCCAAATTATAGATTCCATAGGCACAGCCCAGGAATGCCTCACAGTATAAAAAAAAAGAAAATCCAAAGCACTCATCCTCAAATTGGATCCCAAAAAGGCCTCTCACTGCATCGGTTGGGATTTCATTAGATTGATCCTAACACAGACATGCTTCAATCCACAAATGATAAAATGGATTATGAGATGCATCACAAGTGAAAACCTTGCCATTTTTGTCAATGGAGAATTCTCCACTTTCTTCCGCATGGGCAGGGGTTTGAGGCAAGGTTTCCCACTCTCACCTTTACTCTTCATCCTAGCAATGGAATCTTTGAGCCTCCTCCTCAAATCAACGCAAGTTAACAGTAATATCACTGGACTATTAGTGTCTAGGTCCAACAAGATCCTTCACCTCCTTTTTGTAGATGACATCTCATCTTGACCAAGGGTACTCTTCAGGAATGGAGAGAAATCAAGGAGATCTTAAACATTTTCTACAGTGCCACAGGCTTGACAATAAATTGGAATAAATCTTCCTTTCACTTTGCAAATATCGCCTGCTCTTTGTTGGACCAGATCAAAGGTGTTTTCCCCATACTTTTTTACCACTCTCCTCTGGTTTAAAATATTTGGGATATCACCTAAAACCATATTCATACAAGCCATTTGATAGGAACTGGATCCTCATCAAAGTGGAAAAAAGAATTGGACATTGGAGCACGAGGTGGCTCTCACTTGGAGGACGTTTCACACTGCTTGAAGTTGTTCCTAAATCGAATGCAATGTACTAGATGGCCCTGGATTCCATACCTGCCTCTGTCCTTACAAAGCTCCACAAGATTATGTTCAATTTCCTCTAGTCTGGATGCTCCAATCACTCTCGTCAGCATCTCTGCAGTTGGAAAACCCTAGCCAAACCAAAGAATAAGGGAGGTTGGGGGATTCAGAATCCCCTCCTCTTTAACCAAGATCTTGCAGCTAGTACTATGTGTCATATCCTCATTAATATGGGTATCTGGCACATCATAATCCTCGACAAATATCTCTGCCACCATACAGTCAAGAGTTGTCTCTCAACGGAGACTGACATTCCCAAATCGACTTATTTTTTCTGGAAAAACTTGTTGAAAGATAAAATCCTGATCACATCAAGGCTTTGTTGGTGTCCTAAATCAGGCCACACAATTGACCTCGACTGTGACTGCATTCTGGGGATGAATTCTTCTATCAGTCTCACTCCATAGTTGATAACACACTTTCATTCAAAACATATCTCGTACGTCTCTCAAATCTGACTCTCCTACAGATCGGGTGCTCAACCTAATTATTGGATATCCAACGCCTCTCTTGGCCTCTCAGATGATGTTGCATACAATTGGGAAAAACAATTTCTGGCTCTTACACAACTTGGCATACATCTAACCTCCACCAAAGACCACCCACATTGGACAAGGGGTGACCGCTCAGGAAATCTCACAGCAAAAAATGTCTACAGAGCGATTTCAAATTTTCATTGGACCACAAATCTCAGAGGCTGGAAACATCGGTTTTGGGCTTGGAACATTCCACCAAAAATTAAGTATTTCACCTGTCTTCTCATAGAAAAAAAAACAAACATGTGGGATAACCTCTTGAGAAAGGGATGGACAGGTCCAAGCTACAACCATCTCTGCAAAATCGATTCTGAATCGATCGATCACCTTTTCATCAAGTGTGCCTTCTTCAAGCAGGTCTGGAAAGCTACAGCCTTGGCACCTAAACTTCATTCCATCTGGATGGAAACACTCTTGCAGCTTGTTTTGATTCGTGGAATCGATTAGAGAAAAAGCACAAACACCCTCCACCATTCATCTATTGGACCTTCTGGTTAGAAAAAAACTTAACTATTTTTTAAAATGCTTTTCCATCAACAAGCACAACAACCCACAAAGCACTTGGCCTCTACTTTTCCTAGATTGACACACACACACAAACAAGTCAAGGCCTCTTTACAAAAAACAGAAACCAGCGCTTGAAGATATCCCTACGGGTTGGTTTGATGGCGCAACAAATGAAAATGGCACTCGGAGTGGTGTTGGAGGATTAATAAAACTTTCACATAATATTTTATTTAAATGGACTTACAACTGTGGCCCGAGCACCAACACCGGGACATAACTCTTGGGTGCTCGAGCCACACTTTTTCTGGCCTGTAGACTCCACATAGATGTCCTCCAAGTTCTTGGGGACTCCAGTATTGTCATAGAGTGTTTGAGCAATCGGGGTGACCTCCAAGTTGTCTCCCTTCTAGCTTGGAAAGACATAATTAGAAATTTACATCTCACCTTCAAGAAGCTTAGCTATATCCATACACATCGTGAACACAACAAATCTATCGATTATCTCTCAAAGGAAACGCTCCAGAAAAGAGCGGGCCACATCTCATGCAACCTATGGATATATGGACATGAGGGGTCACCTCTAACTCTAGCCTTGCTCAAAGATTAGTCTACAATCCATTATCCTCAGCGAAATTTATTGTAATGAAAGTTGTATTTCAATTACTGATCACAGTCTCATGAAATATACCTTATATTTAGGATGCCTCCCTTGGACTTCCTCTAACTCTCTTTGACTTGAAATTATGTAATGCATCATATATGAACTTCCTCTCCAGGCTAGTTGAAATACCACCAATGGAGAAAGTTCATCATAGTTCTCTTCATAAAAGTGATTGTATTGTAACTACTATGTTTTTGAGAGCACAAATTTATATATAATATATAAATAGGAAATTTTCCTATTGGTAAAAAACAACAAGAACCTAAGGTAGTTAATGAATAGGTGATTCCAGGGAAACTAATTGTTCAACATATAGACACATTAGATGAAGATCTCAAGGTTGAATCATAAGAAGAGACTATACCCAAAGCATCGCCCTTATAATAGATATAAAATGCAATAAAAATCTATGGAGAACCATTTAATTTATCAAAGGAACAACGTGGTGAAGAATTGAAGAAATAAGAACCAATAGTTAAGGTTGTTGGATATCATCACACATACTATTATGAGAAACAATAGTCAGGAAGCCAAGGCCATGAGTATCAATAGCATTAATAGACCTATTATAATAGATAAATATGGACCATTAATAACACAAATGAGTAAAGAAAAGGAAAAAGTAGCATAATGGAAAACCACTGCTTTAAACTTTCAAATAAATGAAATTGTAAAATCCCTTTATATTTGAAAATGTTGATATGAAGTTTAAATGTGGGTATAGTTAAAATCACATTTAAAAAGGCTTTGTTTAATCGTTTTATGTTTTGGTAATCCGAAAACATAAATGTGTACGAAATCACAATTTTTTGTTGTTTAAATTGTATTTATGAATGCAAAAATAAATTCAGCCTGTTGAAAAACTGTTGAGCAACAATTTCTTGCCAGATTTCAGATTTCAAACAAAATTAAACAGAAAACATCCCCAGAAAAAGATCAAAACATAAAATAGTTAGAATACAACAAACTTAAATGCAATGCTTAGCTAAATAATAAATCCTATCTTACAATGAAAATGTAAATATTGTCTATCTTACAATGAAAAAAATAATTGGCTATCTTACAAGGAAACTGTAAATATTGTTGACAACTCGTGTCTTCGACTGAAAAGAGGGGCCTGTTGTTTGCTAGATAGCCATGAAAATCCATTTACCGCTCTGTGCACAAAAATATCTGAATTTTCCTTCATGTAAATGATATATAATGCCGAAAATTGATATGGGTGGAATCATGAAGGTGCGCTACACTTTCATGACAATCGGGTCTCCAAAATTCCGAAAATCATTTTTTCGGCCAAACTATTTTTTTTTTCGGCCGAACCTTTGAACGTCAAATCGAATGGAACCCTGACAATGCCCTCGATTTCCATGTACAATTTTAGCCGAACGGACATTTTTTCATCCGGTAATGTCTTTTCAGCCGAAAGATATTCCAGCCAAAATTATGTTTCGACTGGAATATATTTCGGCCGAAACATTATTTCAGCCGAAATATATTTCGGCCGAACAAATGTGTATATATTACCCGCACATCGCTCATGTCCTATTTTTGGCGAGTTCATAGCTTGTTGTGCGGAGAGCGTTTATTGTTGTTGGCGTTTGTTGCTGGCGGGCGGGCGGTGGACATTGGAGCAGCGACAATGTTGTGGACGTTGGAGCAAGGGGCATCATTCAGGTATGTTTAGATTAGAGTTATAATTTATAATAACATTATAATTTAGATTAGAATTAGATTTTAGGTTATAATATAAATTAGATTAGAATTTAGATTTTTAAATTAGGATTTAATTTTTTTTTTTAGATTGTTGACAGGGCCATATTCGATCCTGTCCATGTACAGGTAGAGGCCCGAATTCGGGCATGTACCTGTACATGGATAGGGTCAAATATGGCCCTGTCCATAATGTTTAAATGTGTATAAATTTTAAACTTTAGAACAAAACCGAATTTAGATTAGAATTAGAATTTAGTTTTTTTAATTAGGATTTGAATTTTTTATTTAGATTGCTTTTGGCCCTGTTCATGTACAGGTACAGGCCTGAATTTGGGCTTGTACCTGTACATGGACAGGGCCAATATATGGCCCTGTCAATTTACAATATACCTTTAATTCCCTTTAGGTACCCTATGACTATGCATTCTCAACTGTGTAATGTGCTTGTATATATTTTTTGCATAAGTAGAAGACATTCAAAAATTTTCCATGCATTGCATGTATCTAGATCCATTCTCAATCACTTCATTGAGATTCCCTAGCCCCAACCTATCTAACTGTGCATTCATTTTCATTATCCTTTTCTACTAGTTCTCGGTTACACTTCCCAAGGAAATTGTCTGTTAAAGGATCATACCTTATAATAAATCCATTCAATCTGACCAGGATTAGGGTAGTAAGAAAGAGGACTATCACTACAAAAAGAAATCATCACAACAGACAAATATAGTGTTCCTATAATAGGCCCTGCAGAAGTTGACAAATAGCATGCATATGCCTTCTGAAGTTTTTCCCGTGGGATAGTCTCAAAAGTCCATCGTAAAACATTTTCATATCCACCTTCAGTAAGTAGCTTGGTTCCTTGTGCAATCCTCCCCATAGTTGTGTTTGTAAAACTCAGGCCAATTTTTACTGTGAAGAACGAAACCAAAACAAATTTTAATCTCGTCAAATAAAACCTCGATCTGCTGTAAAAACAAGACAGGAAATAAAATAATTGTTAAGCAAAGAACAAAGAAAAAATTGCATAATTTGACAAATAAAACTAAACTAGCCCTATCCATGTAGAATTTAGAATTTAGAAGTTAAATTTATTTTGGAATTTTAGAATTTAAATTTTAAATTTCTATTTCTGGTTTAAATTTTAAATTTTTATTTAAATTTTATAATTTAGAAGTTAATTTTCGATTTTTGACAGGGCCTTATTCGACCCTGTCCATGTACAGTGACCCGAATTCGGGTATGTACCTGTACATGGACAGGGATGAGTATGGATATGTCCCTTATGTTTAAATAAGTTTAAATTTCAAATTTTAAAATATGTTTAAAATATGTTTAAACAGGGTCGAATTTTCAGTTTTTAACAAGGCTGAATTTTCAATTTTTAAATAGGGCCGAATTTTCAATTTTTAAACAGAGCCGAATTTCAAATATGTTTAAATGTTTAATTTTTAGAAAATTTAAATTTTTAGTTAAAATTTTGAGTTTAGAATGTTGAAAGAGCCTTATATGGCCCTGTCCATGTATAGGGACAGACCCGAATTCGGACCTGTCCCTGTCCATGGACAGGGACAAATATGGCCATGTCCATGTATAGGGATAGGCCCGAATTCATGCATGTCAATGTACATGGGCAGGGCCATATTCGGCCATGTTCATGCAGTACCTCAAGCAGCAAGATAAGTAAATCTACAACTAGTAACAAAGGCCCGGTTCCATATGAAATCCATACAACCGCTAAGTAAATAGACATAGTTACAGAAAATAGACAGAACATAGACTAGCTATTCTAACTATAAACAGTGAGACCAGGGGCTAAGCATGACTGCTACAGGGCCACCACTACCCTGAATAGTGCCCAAAATGAACAAAATTAGACTCTGAAAACAACTGTAAAGAAACATCACCATAAAGGACCTAGTACATATCACAATATTTCACAGACCTAACAAAAAACTTGAAATATAAAATTATGTCTATAGTAGTTGTTGCAATAGGAGCAAAATTAGTACAACATTGACAAAATTATGTCAATACATTTGGATTTAGATAGTGATTATGTAATACCATTGTTATGTTTTCCTTAATTGTGTATTTTTAAATATTAAGTTGTTATTGTTGGACTACATCTATTTTTATGATACATTTTCAAAATCACTCTTACTTGTCTTGTGTACTAATATTTAGTTATTTGTTGTCAAGTATAAAATGTTTTGATGTGATTTGTCTTTTTAAGTAGTCTTAGGAAGTTCTTGGATGAGAATCAAATCAACTCCCAATTTAGTGTGTGTTTATGTATTTAACTTTAAAGAAAGCCTTCATTACAATTGCATTGATATACAGAACAATAAATATAGTTTTGTTGTGACAACATTGTTCTCTTATTTTTTGATACAAGCAACTTCTACAATAATGTTTTTATTTTTTAAACTAACATCTAAAATTGGATTTGCATG
>JZKD02S2379688.1:371036-386570 GCA_000966675.3 Picea glauca | reverse complement strand
ACTCTTAAATACTTTTCTTAATTTAAATGTTTCATTTTATGTTCACTGGACTGTTAAAAATATGATTCTATTAACATATCATCAAATAATTTTGGCAGAAAATTTTTAGTAGATTCTAGTTACTAATGAAAAAAAAAATTCTATTTTTTTTAGCAGATTAGTAGATTTTAGCAGATTCTATTTTATTTTTTTATAGTTACTATTGATTATGTTGGTTACATAGATGCACTTAACCAACAAAAAAAATTAAAGGAAAAACTATTTAGGAAAGAAATGCACATGAGATCTGCTAAATAAATTGGTTTAAATAGATGCACTGAACTAATAAAAAAAAAAAAAAGGAAAGATAGGCATATGATCTATCATAGATGCAAACTCATTGAATGTGTTGTTGTTTAAATATATTTAAGAATATGAAAACTCAATAGATGGACAAGAAAAAAGTGAATTGTCAAACATACAAAATTGTATCATTTCATATCTATTTAAGAATATATGTTAGTAGACAAGATGTTAAACCATGCAAAATTTATTTGAGAATATATTATGGTAATAGAAAACACTTTAAACCATGCAAAGATTATGCTGGTATGAACTGCACTAAAAGGAAGAAATTTTCATGATCTCTCAATTTACTTTCAGAAAACTTGTGTTTGATATTGGAAGAAGGTAACAAACGTGGAATTCAAGGGAGGAGGTATACATTCAAGAATTGTGTTTTAGACATGCCAAGGAACAACACATACCCCTTGTACAACTCAAATAACATGTATGAAAAAGAATTACATTACGAAAATTATTTGTAGGCTATGGTTTAGTACTATTCACATAAACCCACATTTTTGTAAGAGTCTTCACTTGACTTTAGGCAAGGTTGTATTAATTTCCTTAACTTTGTTAGAGAAGAGATATATTAATTACAATTTAATTCACTTGACTTTAAACAAGGTTGTACATTAATTTCCTTAACCTTGTTAGAGAAGATATCTATTAATTACAATTTAATTCTAATAATTAACACTTATAAAAAGGTTTACATGAAAAACAATTTAATTATTAAAATGGATATTCTAAATAATTTCAAATTTTAAATGTATTTATCAACTTAATAATTAGAATGGATATATTAGTATATATATGATATTATTAGTAAAATGTTATTACAATGAGTGGAAGAGATGTTTAAATTGTTTTTAGTTGTTAGTTCATATTAATTTAAAAAATGAAAAAACAATTACGACTTAAAGAAGTCCATGCTCTCAAATCAAGGATAAAAGAGATGTTCAACTCTTCTTTGATTGGGGCAATAGTAATAAAAATAAAATTCTCAAAATAGGATAGATATCCAAATTAATTATAGGTAATGTTTATACAATAAAATCTTGATATTTGGTTTGTGTGTTAACGATAAAATAAAATGCTCAAAATTATGTGACAATAAAATAAAACCTTAAAATGGAAGAGATGATCAACTCTTCTTTAATTTTATCATGTAGTAATTAAAAAAATACTAAATCTATAAGGGATATTCACCTAAAGTTTCATATACCCTTGAACCTAATGCAATATTATTAAAATAAAATGGAAAAAAATACTATTGAAAAAAGTAAGTGTCAATGGAAATGGTGTTTAACAATTTTTTAGTTTAAAATAAAATGCTCATACAAGAGGTATACAACTCAATTTTGATTGGTGTAATGCTCATAAAATAATTTTGAATGGTGTAATGGTTGAAAAACACAGATAAAATATGGTTGAACCATATTTTATCTGTGTTTTTTAAGAATGATCTGGAGTTTTTTTATACATAGTACCATTTTTATAAATATCCTGTTTGAAAATATGTTTGAAGATAGTTGAAACAAATCATCAAAATCTGGAATGTACTTTCAATGAAAAATAAAAAATTCTAGAATGTACATGTGTCACTTGTTTAAAAACACCGTAATGGTATTCCATCTTCAATTATTCGTTCATGATCGACTTTGGACATTTTTCATTTTCTAATTTATTTTTTTTATTATTGAACTTTCATTAACTTTATGCGCGTTGCACATACCAAATGACTATATTGACAACTTGTGACATCTAACCGGTAGTCTTGAAAGTGAACATGAGTATCGGTTTGATGGGTTTCTTGAAAAAAATATCATTTCAATACAATGGATCATCTTTCATATATAAAATTGTTATCATCAAAATCTTCCAATAGCCTCGTCTTTTGTTCTTTGCATCGCATCAAATAATATTTCACATTTTTAGTGTTTTCTACAGGTGCAACAGTGTAAAAAACATCTCCTACAAATAATTGGATATATTGGACAATAAATAAGTCATGTTAGATTATTACACAAGTACATCTACAATTTGTTTGAAAAAATTTAAACATAAAAATTACATTCTCTAATAAGATCAGAAACTCTATCACCATCAACTGACACTATAGTTTCATTTGATTCCATCTCCTCTGAGCTTGCAAGTGGCATTTTCCCTTTTACATTAAGTTCTGTATGTCTCCAAGCTTTAACATATCGTGCAAACTGAACAAAAACAAGAGTCATTTCTTCTATCAAATGCAAACCCATTTTGAAAACGTTTTGTTTTAACTGAATGTGTTTTTCATGTCCCAGGTATTGTAATGGCGTCATATGGGATTGATTTGTTTACATCTTCGATTCCAACATACCACAAAAACCTGCACAAGACAAGAACTTATAAACTTGAAATCTCTCAAGAAAATGATTGAAGATTGAATATAAATTTGAACCCGTTCAAATTTATATATCCTGTGTACACACATGTAACGTTTATATATAAACACACCTGTGCACATCCCTTGATGAATTATATTCATGGCTTAAAGCCATTTTGCACCATTCAACAACTTGTTTAGCATATTCAAATCAATTGGCATTAGGGTTCAGCTGATACCTTCAAAGTGTTTGTTTTATACATGCCCCTGAACTGTTGTGCTCTCCTTTTCCATGACCAGTCTCAAAAAAATTCCAACAATGTGTAATGTTTAATTTTTTTATGAAGAATACATAACCAATAGAACGATCGTGAAGATTTGAACTGACCCACATACCCATCTAACAATATCCAATGTCGATCAAATATGATTTCACGTTCTTTCAATGAATCATAAAATTTATCAAAACAATGTTGTACATAATGTGTGTCGTGTACTTGATCATCACTTATATAAAAGTGATATTCTTTAATAACATGTCGATTGTTGTTGGTGCTTTCTATGTTATCATGACTTCATTGAGCATGTCTATATAGAATGTGGACAAATATCATGACTTGATCAGAATGATAATATTCACTATGTATTTCTTTTTGTGTAGTGAATGTGTAATTCTCTGCAAAATCAACTACAGACAAAATTGTCCCTGGTGGGAACACTTCACGGGATTGTTTGAATTGTAGATATTTCCATCGAGATCTATGTGAGTGCTTGGTGTATTTAGAGATTTCTTCCTCAAACTTCTTCAAAAAATCTATCACGCATATTTTATCTACCTTCAAATCAATCATTTTGGAAATAACATTTGAAGAATGTGGAGCTGTGCTGCTCATATATTCATATCTCTTCCAATTGACTCTTATATTAGAAAATGATTGATCATTCATATCAATATGATACTTTGAATGAAACAAACTTAGATTTCCACAACGATCACATTTCTTTCCACCAAGAAGTTTTTTTTTGTAAAATATATCATCATCTTCTCTTTCACATAGAATTTCAGATATAAAAACACGGAATTTGGATGGAGGAGGTGAACCTGACCATAAAGTTTTACCAAAATCCAAAAAAGTGTCGTAATACAACTCAAATTCCACATGATAATGACAACAACAAGTGTCACAAATAGTGATAGGTCTAACAAACCATGGTTTTTGTTGCACAAATGTATTGATGGAAATTTTAACTTCTTTGTGCTTTTCTTTGAACTTATTGAACATCTCTATTTGTGTCATTGGAAATATATGTTTTGGATGTTCTTCATATTGTTTTCATGCTATTTGTAACATCCTGCTCTGGTGCACTGAGAAAACTTATTCTTTGAGGACACTTGCTTGCAAGTGATCTGGATTATTATGCTATTAAAACTTTTGATTTTGATTATGAGGCATTATGGTTTGATGAAATGTTGTTTTACTACATTGACATAGACAGGTGTTGTTGACTCGGTTTTACTGAGTGTGCAGGATTTTGGACCTTGAGGATGCAGAGGCATCGATGGAACCCCTTGGACTCCGGATCGAGTCGGGGAATGTACCATTGGGGTTTGATTTTTTTTTCTATGACATTATCACATCTGATTAGAAGATATGATATGGATATATTCTGACATGATTTGTTGATGATGTAGGTTAACAATAGCTTGCTTACCAGACTCACATCTGGAGTAAAGGGGTCACGCATGACTACCAGAGATGTTGAGGGAGAGGTGTGGACAGTAGCCCTGCCACAGCCTACTAGCACTCCTTCCATGGCTCGAACTGTAGGTTAATGATTATCTAGTTAGAGAGGACCCACAATGTCGTGAGGGCAGACTGCGACAGTCGCTCACGACGATTCTAAGGGGCGCGGAATAATGTGGGGGCATTATTACTTAGAGGCCCTTAGTCTCCCACAAGTTCACATGGTAAAGTATTGACTCCAGGGGTTTTGATGTCTACCAAGTCAGTCAAGAGGTGAGTGGCACCCATGAAGCACATAGTGCGTCCTAAGGGACACGTCGCGCAAGGGAACGGATGAGGCGAGTGGCACCCTTGGAGCACCTAGTGCGTCTTGAAGGGCATGTCGTGTTGTTGATCATAGAGGAATGAACCTATATGGCCTTAAGATGAATAACGTGTTAAGAAATTTTTAAAATAAATTCCCTAATTAAATGTCGCCCTGTACGAAAATTTAAGGTTTAAGTCTAAACTATGCTAGTGGTAAAATTTTATCTCTCTATAAAAAAAAACAATAATAATAAAAATAAAAACCACATAAAAAAAATTATGACATTCGTTAAATCTTGTAATATGAAGGGAGTAAGAAATTAATTGTTTCATAAAAAATAAAAATTCTGTTGGCTTAAAATAAAAAAAAAAAGGAATTAATCATTTTATTATTTTGATAATTTAAAATACTAATTAAATGAGAAAAGGGAAAAAGGGTTAATTTCCACACCTGCCTTTTTTGAGTTCTAATTAAAAAGGGGAAAGAGGGAAAATCTAAAAATTTAGGAAACTAGGAAAAGAGGTAAGCATAAAAAGGGGAAAAGGGGAACATAAGGGAAAAAGCGGAAAGTCAAACTTAGAAAAAATATCTACCATTTAAGAGCTTTCTAATTTAAACTAAACTAGCAATTTAATAATAGGGAAAGCCATTAAAACCTGTAAGAGAATTTGGGGACACCTAGGAGTGTTTCTAGGAGTAACTATAGGTGGGTGAGGGAAACAAAGATAATTAATTAACTAAAGAAATTAATTTATGGAGGAATGTAGGGGATGGGGGACACTTGGACGGAGAGGAATTTTTAGGAATTTATTTTTAAAACTTTAATTAAATGAGATTTTAGGAAAGAAAGGAAGTTCGAAACTCTATATAATGAAGGGAGGAGAAGAATGAAGGATCATCTTCTATTTGTGTAACGTTACGTTGCAGAAATATCCACTTGACTGACTTAACTTGTGGGAGTTGGTATACCCAGCTCGGTGAGGAGTGGTAGCTCGGCCTTACGAAGCGAGTTGGGAGCTAGTCGAAATCTCTGGATAGTGAGTGCATGGCCCCTTTGTGGCTCGGKGGGCTAAGKGGGAAGAAAAGTACCCCTAGCATTGGCTGGGAGGTACCGGTAAGGTCTCGTCGGTTGGCACGCAGGAGTTGCAAGGAGCACGTGGGACATCCACTCAGAGTGGGTGAATAGGCAACGATACACTTTCTTCTTTTGTATGATAAATAGATTTAGATCTTATGCTTGAATCTGCATTTTTACTTGGGTAAGTGAACTGATGTCTATATGGTTTTCTAAATGTTCTTAGCCTACCTTGATGATAGATTGAATCCCATGGTTTCATTTCCTCGCACGTCATGACCACCTTTTTGTGTTGATTGTGACCTTCGTGGTTGTTTAGCCTTCGTCCTTAGCTCACCAGTCCTCGCCTGAGCAGTCATCCAGGAGCCTGATCTATGGTCGTCACCTTAGCATTAAAAGACCTATGGATCTCAACGCCCTATTTTTCTGTGTGATGATGATGAGCGAGGGACGTTCCTATTAGCCGTCTACCCCTGTTGGTTGTTCTTGGTTGATTGATGGTCCTTGTGCTTTCGTGTGTTGAGAATTTTTGCCATTGTATATTTCCTAGCCCCTAAAATTTGACTCTGCATCTCAATATACTCCTAGATAGTTTAGCTCTGTGTTTAATGCACTCCATGGTGATAATTCTCTCTGTGTTTTAATAAATATGACTGCGTCGATCCCTGCATTGTATTTGGGCTCTACATTCTATAACCCTCTACGTTTTGGTTTATTTTATTTTCGCCTTGCCTCGACGGTTTTATTGAGAAACCTTAGCGCTTGGTTGGGAATTTATTTGTGATCTTATATCTGCATTTTTTCTTGACTGGTCATTGGTTGGGGGTCAAGTTGCATTGTAAGTTCGGTGACTGCGAATTTTCAATGACCTGTTGAAGGCGTTTTCTTTAATCGATATGGCTCTGCGTTTTCATTTTAATTGATTGTGATTCCTTACATGGACGGCATTGGGGACTGCATTCTGCATTTCTTTTTACTTGTGCGATTTTTTTTTACAGAGCAATTTATTTCAGGAAATTTTTACTCCAACGATTTTTACCCAAGATCTTCATGGTCAATACCTGCATTTTTCTTCTTTGTCAGACTGAGATAGTGACCCTGTGTTTACTTAATCATTTTTTGGACAACGAGTTTTTCCCTTAGTCATTTTTAACCTCGTCGAATTACCTGAAAAC
Source organism: Picea glauca (assembly GCA_000966675.3). Classification (NCBI taxonomy): domain Eukaryota; kingdom Viridiplantae; phylum Streptophyta; class Pinopsida; order Pinales; family Pinaceae; genus Picea; species Picea glauca. Next base: position 379,576 of record JZKD02S2379688.1, on the reverse strand, counting down.
CTCTTCGATCTAGCCAACACTTCCAGCGTGGATCTCTACAATCCTCACTGTGAAAACTGCGTCTTTTTTCCCAGAAATTTTGGCCCCCGTCCGTTTAATTTATCTGTTCCTTCAACTGTGTAGAACAACGACTTTATATATTCCATTTTGTGGTGAGTAAGGTACCACGACTTCATTTAATTAGCATGGCAATTAAAGTCAATGACAATCACGAATTTATTGATGGCAATACGAATGCATCCTTACAGTGATCATATTTCCTTACATGGTTCTTAATGTACAGTCACTCTATTTAATGGTGTTGTGTTTGTATTTACTTCCTTAATGACAGTGTTTATACTTTTCGTTTGATTTGATTCGTCACCTGAACGTTTTGTTTATATTTATTGAATGGTCTGTTGCGTAGTGTTGAGCTGTAGATAGGGTACTTTTTTCTTTATTCCTTTGATATTGATCGTTCTAGAACGTTTTTAACTCTGCATTGAGAATTGATTGCCAACTCGAGCTAGATTTGTAACTCTGCATTATCCTTTGAATGACTGTCTTATCGCTTAGTGAATTTGGCTGCAAGTATCCCTATTGATTGCGTTTTCCTTATCTGACAGTGAGGCTAGGCCTTGAGGCACAGTGAGAATCCCTCCCTGGAGTGCATGCTTGTTGATACTCTGGAACCCCGATGAACTTTTTTTGGAATGCTTGCGATTTACCTCAGTTACATGGCAATCCTGCCAGTTGTTAAAGTTTGCGATTTGGCTTAATACTGGGCATGTTACCCTCAGTAGGAATGCATTTCCATTATTGAGGGCATGCATTGATTGCATTCTAAATTTTTAACATCACTTGACAGGAAATTATACCACTGTCTGATATGACTAATCATTGTCTGCGTTTTAACCTCATTACCAGTAAAATCATTTTAATGACAGCCACCGTATTGACTAAAAGATAACATTCATAATTTAGCTTAATGACAGCCTCGACCCTTAATTTAAATATATATTAATGACAACCCTCCCCCCCTTGGCTAGAAGACATCTTGCTCAGACCAAGTCCAGTCAATGGCAGCCGTTACAACTGTAATACTAATTTTTGGCTAGATAGCCTTTCGGAAAATATTTCGTCGTATAGCACTTTAAGCATAAGCTTTATGCAGGATAATGAGAATGCTTCTTTTATTTATTTTGGTATTTCTGAGAATAGATCGTATTAATGACAAGTTGAGATTTAATTGGTTCACCAGTGCCTTAATTGTAGCTTTCTGCAATAATGTGTTTATTATCGTTATTTAATATTAATGGCTGATTGGATTGTATCTAAGGTTAATACGATGTTAAGTTAAGCCCGATTTATAATTTCAAACTTGTTCCCTTGATTTGCATTAATGTTAATTTAGCTGGTAATTGTAGTTTATGATTCTAATATTGATTAAATTAGATTAGTCAATTAGATTGTAATGATGGACAATGGTATTTTGCTAAATTGATTGTATTTAATGTCTATTTGATTTATGGATAATTTATAATTTAGACAAGCTAGTTAGATTATAATTAATGTTAATTATATTTTTAATTATAACCAAGTCGAGGTTTAGACTTTCTTATTGATGTCCATTTAATGTTGAATTAGATGGCACCCTAATGACAATTTATAATTAGAACTGCTCATTGATTGTTTTAAGGTTAAATTTAGATTGTACAATAATGACGATCATATTTAGACTCGCTAAGTTGAGTCATAATTCATGATTAAATTCGGTTGGTAACTCATTGTCTATTGGAATTTAGACTGGTTAATTGATCTATAATTGATGCCAATTTAACTCATAGATATCGACCATTTAGCCTTAGTTAATGGTTGGGTTTTAAAAAGGTCATTTTTAGCTTGCGCTTCCCATTGAGGGTGTTTTTGTTCATTATAATTAATGTTTGTACTTGGTTTTGTAAACATTTCATGTGCTTGGGTTGCTCACTATAAGGGTTCTCGTTACTTGTGTAATTAATTTTTGGGTGCATGGGGGTGGTTAGGATGATTGTCCTTAGCTTAGTAGGCTTGGTCTACTTGTGTCGGGTGGGATGTAGACACCTCCTTGTTCCTTAGAATAGTCACCAACCTTGAGACCTTAAATGGTCAAAATCGATGGGAACCTAGGCTTGAGCATTGCTTATGTGTCCTGGAGGTCCTAACCATAGCAGGGTAGGATGAGCGGGTAGTCATTCTTATTCTTCTTAGGATGGATGTCGTACATTGCTTCCAAGTGCTTGATGTGCTTTTATGTTAGGTTGTTACGTTTTTGTTGCGTGAGTTGCATGCATTGAGATCGTTGTCGTGTTGCGTTGTTGAGTATAATGTCACTTTTACCTTCCTACACACACCTAAAAAAAAAAATTAAGGGTGCTTTTACTTGTTGTACATCATAGGAGTCATACCGGATGGGGTTGTCACATGTGGTATCAAAGCGGGTTCAACCCTCGACTTGGGATCGCTACAACTTTCGTTGATATGATTTGATTATACTGTTTCTAATTGAGTTGACTTGTATTCGTGCAAGTAACCATGGTTAGAGGACATCATGGAGGCAGACGACAGGGTGCTAGGGGAGGAGGCGTTATGCCTCCAATAGTATCCACGCCTAAGGAATCTAACCCCCAGAGAGACGAGCAGGTTGTCGGATAGGAGTAGATAGTAGTTGGTGATGTGGTCAGAATGATGAGATATTTTCAGCACATGTCTGAGGCACTAATCAACCATTTGGACAAAGATGAGGCCAGGGCGTCGGCACTCGCTGAAGTTCCACCGCACACCCCGGTCGGTACTGGTAGCTTTCACTGTAAACTCAAGAAGGTCAAATTTCTCGAGCTCTCTGGTGCCCCGGACAGCACAACCGTCAAGGCATGGTTGGAGAATATGGCGATGTTCTTTTCACTTGACGATTATACCTCCAACATTAAGGTTCGCATTGTGGTCTTCCAACTAAAAGGAAGCGCTCTTCTATGGTGGAAGACGCTCCTACCATAGCTGAATGTGGCCTTCAAAGATGTGTCATGGGAACTGTTCAAGGAACGGTTCTGAGAGAGGTACCTTTCAGAGGAATGCATTGAGCGTCAGCTCAATGAGTTCAACACCTTATGACAAGGTAGTCGTGCGATGCCCGAGTACGAGGCCCGTTTTATGGAGCTGCTCCAGTATGCTTCGCACCTTAACACTGAGAAACTTAAGGTCAATAGGTTCGAGTTCAACCTTAACGACATCATTCGTGCAAAGGTTAGGATTTTGATGCCCCAAACCTTGCATGATGTCGTCCAGAAGGCCCTCATAGCAAAGGATGAGCTTATCAGTGGGGGTCAGACCAGGACTCTAGCAAGACCAGCAAGACAGGCATCATCTAGAGCACAACAGCATCAGACACTAGCTAGACATATGCCGGGATATCGTGGCTCCCAGAGGGGATCCACTTTCACTACACCTCAGTGACCGACGCCTTAGTAGTGGACACCTTGTTGGGACCACAACATCAACAGCAGTGCCGACCACAGCAGCAAAAATTTAGGCCTATTCTAAATAACAAACCAAGATTCCAGGCCGGTGGGCCTTCATCTTCTACTTCGGGTACCGAGACTACTGGGTTGAAGAAGGGGTGTTGGACATGTGGAGAGCCACACTACCAGTGCGACTGCCCTATGGAGAGGACCAGAGAATCTGGATCATCTGGACCCACTACCATGGGAGATATGGGTAAGGCCCATCAGATTCATGCAGTGGTAAATAACCACCAAGCAGAGCATCAGTTGACTATGCTCGAGACGACAGGTACCTTCGTTGACCAGAACCTTAGTATTTTGATAGATCCGAGTGATACCGAGAGTTTCATTTTTGGTGCAGCACTAAAAAGGATTAAGGTAAAGGCAGTCAAACATGATGAGTTTATCTTCGTATAGATGGCTTCGAGAGCCAAACAAAAGGTTGGAGGAAGGGTTACAGGATGTATCCTTAATCTAGGAGAGTTTTCCACCAAGACCAACATGTATGTCACAATCTTAGGTTCTTATGATGTCATGATTGGTATGGACTAGTTGGAATAGCATGAGGCAATACGCAACTGTAAGACGAAACAGTTGATCTTGGTCGATGACGAGGGACAGTGATGGTTGATTGTAGGCTAGAACCAGGGAGTTTCCCTGATGTTCAACTCTTCCTTGCAACTTCGGAAGAACATGCGCAAGGGGTGCAAGCTTTATGCAATCCTTGCGTTAAATGAGAAGGGAGTAGCGAAAGGTATAGAACACCTTCCAGTGGTGAGAGATTTTGCAAACGTGTTTTCGGAGGAGTTACCTGGGATGTCGTCGGAGAGGGAATTGGATTTTACCATAGACCTAAAACCGGGGACTGGACTAATAGCAAGAACTCCTTATCGAATGTCGACCCTAGAGTTACAAGAGTTGAAAATGCAACTAAAGGAGTTGCTAGACCTGGGACTGATACGTCTTAGTGTGTCACCGTGGGGTGCACCTGTTATTTTCATACGAAAGAAGGATGGGTCATGGAGGCTCTATATTGACTACCGTCAACTAAACAAGGAAACGATCAAAAATCAGTATCCGTTTTCGAGGATTGATGATCTGTTCGATCAAATGAAGGGTGAGACGGTGTTCTCAAAGATCAACTTGCGATCAGGATACCACCAGTTACGAATTAAGGAAGATGACGTCCCTAAGACCTCCCTTAAGACGAGGTTTGGACATTACAATTTTATTGTTTTATCATTTGGACTGACAAATGCCCCAGGGGTATTTATGAGTTTGATGAATGGGGTGTTCCGTGAGTACTTGGAAAAGTTCGTCCAAGTATTCATTGAAAATATTTTGATTTACTCTCGGACGACGGACGAGAATGACAAGCACTTGTGCTTGGTACTACAATGTCTGCGAGAGCACAAATTATTTGGGAAGTTGTCCAAATGCTCATTTTATCAATTGAAGATTCACTACTTAGGGCATGTCATCTCCGGCGAAGGCATCGTCATGGATCCAGCCAAGGTCGAGACAATTATGGAATGGCCTACACCAATGAATGTCCCGAAAGTGCATAGCTTCATGGGTTTAGCAGGATACTATCGACGATTCGTCGAGGGGTTTTCAAAGATATCAAATCCAATCACGAAATTGCAGAAGAAAAACAAGAAGTTTGTTTGGACCAAGAAATGCGCGGAATCATTTCAAAGGCTCAAGGAGTTGTTGAAAACAACACTGATACTAAAGGTCCCTGATATGGATGCGGACTTCTTGGTATGTACTAACGCATCCAAGGAAGGCTTAGGCGAAATCTTGATGTAAGATGGACGAGTGATCGCTTGCATTTCAAGGAAACTGAGAAGGCATGAGGAGAACTATGCAATGCACGATTTGGAGTTGTTAGCCATCGTATATGCCTTGAAGGTTTGGAGACACTACTTTGTTGGATGAAAATTTGAACTAAATACTGACCATTGTGGACTACAACACATATTTACGTAGAGCGACCTGAATGCGCAACAATGATATTGGTCGGAATTGCTTAGCGAGTACGAGTTTGATATTACTTACATAAAAGGAACAGTGAACTGAATGGAAGATGCATTGAGTCGGAGACCACGCATCTTTTTGGTCCTACCTCTTCAAACGAATCTGCGTGAAAAGATTCTAACTTTACAACATGATGATGACTGGTCCAAAGAGGTCGAGGGTTTTATCGGACAAAACATAATGATGGTACCACGAATTGAAGGATTTTCGTTTGATAGCAATGGATTATTGAGGTTTAAAAATCGGACCTACGTACCACTGAATGACGACTTCAGGATGTTGATCCTGAGAAAGGCTCATAGAGCAGTTTACATGGCTCACCCGGGAGTCATGAAGATGAGGGCAAACCTTAAACCCTTTTTATTCTGGAAGGGAATGAAGGCCGACATAGTCAACTATGTGGCCAGATGTCTAGAATGTCAATAGGTAGAGGCTGAACATAGACACCCAACAAGATTACTACAACCACACGCTATTCCAGAATCAAAATGGGAGGTTATTTCGATGGATTTTATTGTTAGATTACCACTGACAGCAAGGAGACATGGCTCGATTTTCGTAGTAGTAAACACTCTGACAAAGAGTGCTCACTTTATTCCTGTGTGTACAACGTATTAGGCACCTGACATAGCTAGAGTTTTCATCAGTGAGATTGTGAAGCTGCATGGCGTGCCTAAGAGGACTATATCCGATCGAGGATCGATGTTTACTGGACGATTTTGGACGAGTTTCCAAGAGGCCTTGGGAACCCAACTTAACTTTAGTACTGCGTATCACCCGGAGACTAACGGGAAGACCGAACGAATGAACCAAACCTTGGAGGACATGTTGCACATGTACGTGATGGACCAACAAAAGCGTTGGGGAGTTCACTTACAACAACAGTTACCGTAGCACCATTAAGATGGCATGTTAAGAACCCAATACCTGAATACAAAATATCACAATAGATCCAAAGATATATGAATACAATCACCACACAAGATCTATGAAAGCATATAGAAAACCACAACTTTATTATAAAAACCCTTGAGGTAGGGCAACACCATACAATGGATCCTATTATGGAAGGGATCATCTCCTGCTCACTTGCCTCTTCGAGGGGGCATCCTCCTATTGAGCTACCGCTCCAAATACAATACTTCTCTTCATGTCCCATTACATTGCTTGAACCCCTTTATATAGTGCTACCATCACCTAAGAACATTCTAGAGAAGGAATCTTATAGAAGTAGAACCTTCTAAGAAGTCCTCTTACATTTATTATATCTAATTACGCATTTATTATATCTAACTACCATAGTGGGCCTTATTTAATAATATAGTGGACCTAGTCCACCTTACATTGAATGACCTCGATTATTATCACTATGGGCCCTCTGGGCCCCCCCACTACCTCTCTAGCTACCTTACATGGCACCTTTCGAGTTTCTTTATGGGCGACCATGTCGGATGCCTTTGAGTTGGGATCGGCTTGAGGATAGGGTCCTAGTGGGACCAGAAGTGATCCAAGAAATGGAAGATCAAATGAAAACAATAAGACAAAGAATTAAAGAAGCGTAGGATCGACAGAAGAGTTATGTCGATGCACACCGTGTCGACCGTAGTTACAAGGTCGACGATTGAGTCTTCTTGCAGGTTAAACTGCATAAAAGTTCAATCAAGTTTGGGAAGGGAGCTAAACTCTCTCCTATGTTCGTGGGACCTTTCGAGATTGTGGAGAGAAAGGGGCATGTGGCCTATCAACTAGCCTTCCCTGATTCTTTGAGGCATATGCACGATGTTTTTCATGTATCTATTTTGAGACATTATATTAGTGATCCTACACATGTTATTGACATGATTTCCTTGCAGGTATTGGATGAGGGGGCGCTCACGGCTGAGTCGGTCTGCATCTTGGATCATCACATTCGATAGCTACGACATCGAATGATAGAGAAGGTCAAGGTATAGTGGGACAATTATAGTCCGCACTCGGCGACCTGGGAGGATGCATATGATATGCACCAGCAGTTTCCATTTTTGTTTGATAGATAGACATATGATATTGTGATACACTTTATTCCGGCACTTATACTGTGAAACTTCGGGACGAAGTTTAGACCAAGAGGGGGTGTATGTAACATCCCGCTCTGGCGCACTGAGTGAACTTATTCTTTGAGGACACTTGCTCGCAAGTGATCTGGATTATTATGCTATTAAAACTTTTGATTTTGATTATGAGGCGTTATGGGTTGATGACATGTTGTTTTACTGCATTGACATAGACAGGTGCTATTGACTCGGTTTTACTGAGTGTGCAGGATTTTGGACCTCAAGGATGTAGAGGCATTGATGGAACCCCTTGGACTCCGGATCGAGTTGGGGAATGTACCATTGGGGTTTGATTGTTTTTTCTATGATATTAGCACATCTGATTAGATGATATAATATGGATATATTCTGACATGATTTTTTGATGATGCAGGCTGGCGATAGCTTGCCAACCAGACTCACATGTGGAGTAAAGGGGTCACGCATGACTACCAGAGATGTTGAGGGAGAGGTGTGGACATCAGCCCTGCCATAGCCTACTAGCACTCACACCATGGCTCGAACTGTAGGTTAACGATTATCTAGTTTGAGAGGACCCACGATGTCGTGAGGGTAGACTGCAACAGTCACTCACGATGATTCTAAGGGGCGCGCAATAAGATGGGGGCCTTATTCCTTAGAGGCCCTTAGTCTACCACAAGTTCACCTAGTGGAGTATTGACTCCAGGGGTTTTGATGTCTACCAAGTCATTCAAGAGGTGAGTGGCACCCTTGGAGCACGTGGTGCATCCTGAAGGGCACGTCGCGCAAGGGAATAGATGAAGCGAGTGGCACCCATGGAGCACCTAGTGCATCCTGAAGGGCACGTCGCATTGTTGATGATACAGGAATGAACCTAGACAGTCTTAGGACGAATAACATGTTAAGAAATTTTTAAAACAAATTCCCT
>JZKD02S2379688.1:350420-370863 GCA_000966675.3 Picea glauca | reverse complement strand
TAATTGTTTCATAAAAAAAAAAAAAAATTTCCGTTGGATTAAAATTAAAAAAAAGGAATTAATCGTTTTATTATTTTGATAATTTAAAATACTAATTAAATGAGAAAGGGGAAAAAGGGTTAATTTCCACACCTTCCTTTTTGAGTCCTAATTAAAAAGGGGAAAGAGGGAAAATCTAAAAATTTAGGAAACTAGGAAAAGAGGTAAACATAAAAAAGGAAAAAGGGGAACATAAGGGAAAAAGCGAAAAGTCAAACTTAGAAAAAGTATCTACCATTTAGGAGCTTTCTAATTTAAACTGAACTAGCAATTTAATAATAGGGAAAGCCATTAAAACCTTTAAGAGAATTTGGGGACACCTAGGAGTGATTCTAGGAGTAACTATAGGTGGGTGAGGGAAATAAAGATAATTAATTAAATTAATTAATTAATTTATGGAGGAATGTAGGGGATGGGGGACACTTGTAGGGAGAGGAATTTTTAGGAATTTATTTATAAAACTTTAATTAAATGAGATTTTAGGAAAGAAAGGAAGTTCGAAACTCTATATAATGAAGAGAGGAGAAGGATGAAGGATCACCTTCTATTTGTGTAACGTTACGCTGCAGAAATATCCACTTGACTGACTTAACTTGTGGGAGTTGGGATACCCAGCAAGGTGAGGAGTGGTAGCTCGGCCTTGCGAGGCGAGCTGGGAGCTAGTCGAAATCTCTGGATAGTGAGTGTGTGGCCCCTTTGTGGCTCGGGGGGCTAAGGGGGAAGAAGAGTACCCCTAGAATTGGCTAGGAGGTACCGGTGAGGTCTCGTCAGTTAGCACACGGGAGTTGCAAGGAGCACGTAGGACGTCCACTCAGAGTAGGCAAACAAAAAATGGTATGCTTTCTTCTTTTGTATGATAAATAGATTTAGATCTTACGCTTGAATCTGCATTTTTACTTGGGTAAGTGAACTGATGTCTAGATGGTTTTCTAAATGTTCGTAGCCTAGCTCGATGATAGATTGACTCCCATGGTTTCATTTCCCCGCATGTCATGACCACCTTGCTGTGTTGATTGTGACCTTCATGGTTGTTTAGCCTTCATCCCTAGCTCACCAGTCCTCGCTTAAGCAGTCTTCCAAGAGCCTGATCTACGGTCGTAACCTTAGCATTAAAAGACCTATGGATCTCAGCGCCCTACTCTTCTGTGCGAGTATGATGAGCGAGGGACGTTCCTGTTAACCGTCTGCCCCTGTTGGTTGTTCTTGGTTGATTGATGGTCCTTGCACCTTCTTGTGTTGATCATTTTCGCTATTGTATATTTCCTAGCCCCTAAATTTTGACTCTGCGTCTAAATATACTCCTAGATAGTTTATCTTTTTGTTTAATGCACTCCATGGTGACAATTCTCTCTGTGTTTTAATAATTATGACTGCGTCGATCCCTGCATTGTATTTGGGCTTTGCATTCTATAGCCCTCTATGTTTTGGTTTATTTTCTTTGCACCTTGCCTCTGCGGTTTTATTGAGTAACCTTAGCACTTGGTTGGGAATTTATCTGCGATCTTATATCTACATTTTTGCTTAACTGGTCATTGGTTGGGGGTTAGGTTACATTGTCAGTTGGGTGACCACAAACTTTTAATGACCTGTTGAAGGCGTTTTCTTTACTGGATATGGCTCTGCATTTTCATTTTAATTGACTGTGATTCCTTACATGGACGACATTGGGGACTGGGTTTTGCATTTCTTTTTACTTGTGTGATTTTTTTTTACTGAGCAATTTATTTCAGGAAATTTTTACTCCATCGATTTTTACCCAAGATCTTCATGGTTAATACCTACGTTTTTCTTCTTTCTCGGACTGAGATAGTGACCCTGCGTTTACTTAATCATTTTCTAGACAACAATTTTTTACCTTAGTCATTTTTAACCTCAGTGAATTACCTAAAAACCTCTCCGATGTAGCCATCACTCCCAGTGTGGATCTCAGCAATCCTCACTGCAAAAACCATGTCTTTTTGCCCACAAAATTTTGGCCCCCGTCCATTTAATTTATCAGTTCCTTCGACTGTGTAGAACAACAACTTTATATATTCCATTTTGTGGTGAGTAAGATACTGCGACTTCATTTAATTGGAATGACGATTACAGTCAATGGAAATCATGAATTTATTGATGGCAATGTGAATGCATCCTTACAGCGATCATATTTCCTTACACGAACATCTTTTCGAGATTTTCCAAAAAATTTTAATACACTAGTTATATTGTTAAATACATTTTGTTTCACCTTTGTATCCTTTGTTGAATTTTGAATACCCAATAATGATGTAGCTTCTTTTAACTTTCTTGACTTCATTAGACAAAGTAAAAGTTGAGCTTGTACTGTTACTGATTCATCTTTGAAAAAAGTATTATACATTTTCTTAGTTCAATATCTTATATAATGCTTAATTTTTTCTTCCCAAATTTGCCAGTATCAACATTTTCTAATATTTCGTCATCAATGTTGATAGATTCTCCTGCATACTTCAATTTAAATTTTATATTAAGAAACATAACCCAAGTGTTCATCTTGTATTATCTAAATTTATGTACATACCTATAGGTGATTTGTCTTCTGCTTCAATTTTGGTTTCAACGTCTTCTACTTCAATTTTGTTTTCAACGTCTTTTGCTTCAATTTCAGTTTCAACGTCTTCTTCGACATTATGAGACAAATCTATTTATGTAAATTTTGAAAAACATCAAATTATAATTACAATCAGTTATATTATTTACCATATTTTAAATTTTAATTCTATACTTTGAATTCTGTACTTTCTGAATACAGTCTCAATGCATATCATGTGCTCAATCATCATATGTGCATGCATACCTGGTTGAAATTTTTCTTTTCAATAATCTCTATTGACATTATCATCATTTTTTTCTTCAATATTTGCATGTTCTTGTTTCTTTCTCCAATAAAGATCTTTTCTTTGTTTGATTTGGTGAGTATCATCTCAAGTGCGATCAAATTTTCTCTTATGCAAACTTTTGTTTCCCATGACTTTTATAGTTATCTATAAAAGATATGTTCAATAAATAATTCACCTTGAAAAAATGCTCAACATTTATCTTTCAACATATAAATTGTTATTCCAATAAAAACTTGAACAAACATCAATTACCTTATTCAACAAAAACCAAAAAGATGATTTGAAACTTTGTTTAAGTGCTCTAGAAAACCATCATGTATCGATATTGATCCTTCGATTAAGCCTATGGAACAGAGGGAAGAAATAAAGAAATAAAATAATACAGTTGCAATTAGTAATAGAAATGCTTTGAAATCCCTATCCCCGAGCTCATATATGTCTGTCAATCCGATGAATTGTGTTAAATGTGTTTGAGCGAAAGTCTATTTATACAATTTGTCCCGAAATTAAACAATACGACGTGTCTTTTCATTTTTTTTCGACCGACGGAATTTGCTCAACAGTCTTTCGGTCGAAAGAAGGTTTTTTCGGCCGAAATCCTTGGAAATTGTTTAGTTTTGAAGGTTTTCGTTAGATTTTAGTCTTTCAACTAAAATAATAGTTTTTCAGTTGAAAGAGTATTTCGCTTGAAAACGTGAAATTGGGACTGAAAACAAAAACCAGAGAATTGCCCCAAGCTTACCTGAACTTCGGAGGTTGCAGACTCCTGCAAATACTGAGAATTTGGTTTCGAAAATGACACCAACATTTCCAAAATTGAATCTACTTTTAATTCCTATAATTTGTTTTCATTTTTTTTTTATCTAATTTTATTTAATTTAAAAAAAAAACACTACATAATATTTTCAGCAGACATTATGATTCAGTGAAATGAAATACCGGTATCTCTAAAAATATACATTGAAAAATTTGGAAAAATATATATTCATAATCCTTAAACTCTTCTTTTCAAAAGGGTATATTTAGATTTTAGTTTTAAGTAAAAATTAAGATAGATACAAGATGTAGAAAAACATGTCCTTAAAATCTGCAACGTTTTCAGCTTAGTCAACTTCAAAAAATTCTAGAAATTATAATATTCATCTATTAGATTCAAAATTATAGTCATAATAAAATAGAGTCTCTGTAGATTGTTGCAGTATATTTCATTTCTTAAAAACATGTTTAATAATAGATACATTGTTGTAGGAAAAAGTAACTCATTATCATTTCTTTCATGTTTAAGGAACATATTGTTAAACAATTGTCAAATTGACATATCAAATCGTGATAAAAAAAAATTTGAAAAATAGTCATAGGAAAGCTAAAAACATTCTTCACAAGTTTTGTTTTTACTGTAAAGTGAAATTCTAAATAAAAAAAATACTTTTGTATGCAGGAAGTTGAAGAACTTGTGAAAATACAGTTTTTTTTTCTCATAAAACAAGCAAAAGTGTAACCCATCTTCATGATTTCACCCATATACTTTGTTTTCTTCTTCCATTTTAGTAGCTTCTTGATCTGACCAATAGCAAATCATGTGATTTCTTGCTAAATGATGAAAATTAAGCTTAAAGATAAAAACAGGACCATTTTCTTGTTATAAATGTTTACAAGTCAAGCAAGATCGAAAAAAATCAATAGACTGACGGAAAGATAAATTGTGTGAAGCTTTGTTGAAGTATCAAAGATGTACCGCCTTACAATTATAATCCCAAACAACACAGTGATCCTGGAATGATTCTTTAAAATAATGGCAAACTTTTCTTCACCAAAAGGGGAACTCTCTGGACATAATTTTTAGTCAGAAATTGTGTGAAGCTTTGTTGAAGTATCAAAGTTGTACTGCCTTACAATTATTATCCCAAACAACACAGTGATCCTACAATGATTCTTTAAAAAAATGGCAAGCATTGCTTTGCCAAAAAGGGAACTCTCTGGACATAATTTTCTTGTCGAGCTCAGAAATCTTCATATTATTTATGTAAGGAGGTCAGATGAACAAAGAATTGGTGGTTTCCAGGCGTCCTCCCAACCATGGACGCATTTTCCCGTGCAAAAAGTTTCATCATATCATGTTCCAAAGGGGATTAGTCATCGGCTACGACAACAATGTTTTGTCTGAATGCTTACACAAATGAGGAATGTCAATATAGTCCAGTAAATATATAATAAATCTTCTTTTCCAAAAATAAATATGGATTTGTATATTGGCTTCAATTTTAATATATGTTATATATTTCCCTAAAACTAAATTATTTGCAAGCACTTGTGACCCTGAAAATATTAAAACTCCAACCTAAGAAGATGCACATAATAAAATAATTGATAATATTACTTAAGCAAGATTAGCCAAAGTGATTTCTGGGATTTTTTCATAATTTTCACACTTCACATAAATTCTTTTGCTAAGAGAATTACAAAGTAACTTTACTTTTAGTCATAGTCCATTGTGTGGCTAAATTTTACTTCTAATAACATTATAATTTTGGCTTCATATGTATATTGCACTCCAAATATATATATATATATATATATATATATATATATATATATATATATATTTTCACAATTATTTTTTCCTAATTAAATTAACATAAATTATAGAGTAGATTACAAATTATTTGTAACTAAGTGTAAATCTACCAAACTTGTTGTAGGGTTCAGTGTCCAACCATAGAAAATTCAACACCAAGCCACAATATGATACCACTAGGGTGAAGGAAGTTCTTGTAGGGCTTTAATTTCAGTGACCCATCTCTCTCACAACATGACCAATTTGCTCACTACTAAACACTCCAAGCCCTCATCCATAAATCAGTTAGCCTTAGCACTTTCTTATCTTTCACGACATAAGGAAGATCTTTCATTTATGTGCTCCACAATTCTTCAATGATCTTCTTCCCTTCCTATGCAAGCAAAAGGTATCCAATCTTTTGTTTTCCTACCAGGAGCAACTTGGGGAAGATACACTTGGCCAAAATTGTCCATGAGAAGCACTAATAGGGTTGTAGGTTTTAATAGTGTTTTCTTCCACTATTGTAAACATTCCAACTACAATTTACCGTGATGTTTCCTCTTTGAATTCTCAAAGCAAGTCCCCAGCCCCGATAGGCTTTTACGAACAATAATTTCATGGGAATACTCTTTCCATTTCCAAGCATAAATAGCCATGGGTTCACACAAGTTTCAATGAACAAAGAGAGGAAGAACATTCTAATGAGAGAGTAGATGATTCTCTCCCAATTTGAATGGGTAAGAATAATATTGATCCATGAATAAAAGAGAGTAATAATTTTCTCCCAAGAGTTGCATAAAACAAGTGCACTCTTCTCAAGAAGCAAGGGAAACATCCAAAAGACCATCCAAGTCAAATATTGATGGGAAATGTTTGTAAGGTAGCATAGGTAAGGAAGGTTGTACTTTGAATGACAAGTGTCAAGTCATCTCACCTATGTGGGCCCTCCTTTCCTCTTCCCCCGTGGTATCATGATGGTACTTTTATTACTTCGCAAACAACATTTTTGGTGGATATTGCATTATTATGTATTTTTTTTAATTCATTCTTTCACATGCATAAATATACCCATGGAAAACATAAAAATCACAACATAATTCTAGCCCATCTTAGTGACCCATTCAGATTGGCAAGTTGACCTTGGGCAAGTGAGCTTCACACTAGAATTATAGACAATGCAATTACATTATTTACATGCAAGTCATTGGAGAACCCTGATTTCTTAGCATTTTTCTTTCAAAGCATCTTCTCTTATCCTTCAAAAACATGCTTCCATTCCAACTTCCAAACATTTTTTATTTCTTTCATTTAATTTCTCACCTTTCTAAAGAAATGATCT
The DNA here is from genome assembly GCA_000966675.3 of Picea glauca. Taxonomy (NCBI): domain Eukaryota; kingdom Viridiplantae; phylum Streptophyta; class Pinopsida; order Pinales; family Pinaceae; genus Picea; species Picea glauca. The sequence continues at coordinate 364,067 of JZKD02S2379688.1, read as the reverse complement.
ATGCCAAAACTTCAAGACCATAAGAAAAAAAGAGAGTTTTGTTGATATACTAATTTCTAATCTTTAGACCAGCTACTAAAAACCAAAATAAAGTAATAGTAAGTAGAAGTGTGAACCCAAGTCCAAAGCTATGTCTGCATCATCAACATCTGGTGTAATAGGGTGGAGGAGATCTATGCAATTTATGTTCCACTCCTTTTGTGGTGGTTTCTCCAATACAAATCATCTTGGAGGCTTGAATTGCTTGGAGTCAAAAGTGGTAGTTTGCATTCAGCCACATGAGTTCCTCCCTAGTTTTTTTCAAAGTAGTATTTCTACTCTCCTACACCTCATCATAATACTTGACTATAAGCTCCTTGGTTTTCCAATATGAATCCAATAATAGAAAATCGAGTGGTGTAGCTTCTGAGGAACCTTCTGAGGAACCTTCTCCTCCAATTGTTCAATCAATACCTATCTTATGTCACTATGTGAATCCTTGGCAATTTGTATAACATTTGTCTTTTTGCACTATAGAGGTCGAAAAAATGCTTATGACATTCAAGCTCTAAAATTCAATGGTCTTTCCCTCTACAAAAGCATCTTCTTGGAACCTTAGTTTTTTTCTTTTATGCATTTGTCTTCTTGCACTATAAAGGTTGACACAATGCTTATGACATTCAAGCTCTAAAATCCAATGGTCTTTCCCTGTACAAAAGCATCTTCTTGGCACCTTAGATGACTTTCTTTTATGCATCCCCTTCCCAACTAGCTAAGAAAAGCCGGATAAACTAGAACTAAAACTCCCCTTCCATATTGCTATGTTGTGTTGGTTGTTTTCCAATGTGTAAGTGTGGAAGTTACCAACAGTTTCAAGTATCAATTTCAAATAACATGAAGAGAATTGTTTTCTCCTCCAAATGAGAATGAGAAACAATTGGTGCTATAGTACTTTGGATTTCATGGTATTGCTTGGTTCTACCACATATAATGTTAAAGATAAAGTAACCATGTTAAAGACATATCTTAAAAATTAAAAAGCTTCTATGATTTAACTGAAATTTTATTTTATAAGAGACCATGAAAATATGCTAAATATTGGCCTTATGTTTGTACAAATAATTTGAGCAAGTTACCAATTCTCTTTTATCCGGTTTGTATATAAGAAACATAAATTTTAAATCATTTCACTGCAACATCATCGGGTACAGGAGCAAGCATATCCACTCTTTACCCGCAACAATTTCACCAAACTCCCGACAGATGCAGCCTGCAACTACCCAATTCACCGCACATGCCACCTTAAATTTCGTTCTGAAACATAATGTATATATTACTGTAACGTCGGCATGCCAGGATGTGTTAGCAGCATGGATATTGGCATCATCCCTACTGCATTTTTACATTAACCATATGGCTTCATCTGGTGCTTCTACAAGTTCGACCACCGTCACACTGTTATTTCTCATTTTAACGCCTGTGGAAGAGACAGTCGCTTACGTACCCTCGTCGTCTTGAAAGTATAAATATTTAGGTCAATCGCTACAGTAAGTGAGGACAAACAACAGAACGGAAATAAGAAAGATGTTCTCAATTATCCAACGCCAGCTGTGAACGCTGATGACGTTTTAGGTATTTTTCAGCTCATAGTGCTTGCCCAGTACCAAATCGTTCACATTTTTTCAGTTTTTATTAAATTAATAAGCTCCTTCATATTCTCATTAATGCAATGCCTGCTGTGAACGATTATGACGTTTCAGGTAGTTTTCAGCTAGCTAATAATGATCGTATGGCAGTAGGTACCAAATTACTCATAGGCTCTTTTATTGGCATTGTAGCATTTTTGTCAGTAATATACAGCTTGGTACACAGTATTCAAGCTATATTGTTAATATATATATTAAATGGTATATATATCACAAATTGTTAATATATGTGTAATAATATATATACCATAAACAGTATTATTGAATATCGTATTATGTAACATACTGCTGTTTATTGCTAGCTTAGAATTTCAGTAATATACAACCTACTACACAGTATTCAACCTTTATTATTAATATATATATGGAATGGTGTATATACCACAAGCAGCATCATTGAATATTGTGTGACATGCTGCTTATTGCTGGCATAGAATTTTACTCTCGTAATGATACGTTCATCTTCTGGACCAGTAGATTACATGACTGGTTCACTCAGAATCAAGTCAAAAAGGTTGTCAGATTTGGATCAAGCTTTTAGCCTTTTTTAGGACAGTACTTTTACCAATCAAATTATCAAATTTGGATATGACAGCTCAGTCTAATTTTCCTATCAATATAACTAATTTATCACCTTAAAATGTTTTTTAATAAACATTACCGATACGGTTTCTTGGGATGTCGAAAACCTTCCTCAGGTTTTAAACTTATAATAGGTATTTCGTCGTATGACAGAATTTTTCACTTTTTTAATATAAATAAGTTATAATAATATTTTTATTCCCTGTATGGGGTGAGTGCATGGTATTTCAATATATGGTTGAGAGTCACTTTCTTTGTTTAATTTTGTTATTGGGTTTGTTAGGTTTCAAGTGTTATTGTTGATTGTTTTAATTATCTTTATGGTTTTAAATTGAGTTCTTAACATATGAAACTTTACTATCTTCACCTTATCATTACTTTTGAGAATATCCTAAGCTTGTTTTGTAATATATGGTTGAGGTATTTTTTTTTTTTTAAATTGTTGGGTTTTTTACGTTCTATGTGCTTCAATTATATTCAGTGTTCAAATCAACGATAAAACAACTATAATAAATAAATATTGTAAACAGAAATGGTGCTATGGTAAGTCGATCTTCAGCTTGGAGGTTATGTTATGCCTCTTCCTTCATCCGCTAATCCCAACATTACATTACATGGGTACCTCCCAGCCAACGTTAGGGTACTCTTCTTCCCCCTTAGCCCCCCGAACTGTAAAGGGACCACACACTAGAAATCATAAAAATAGCACCCAAAGCGTGTCTTGCAAGGTAGAGCTTACACTCTTGCCAAATACTAACAAAGGTGAGCCTCCTCTCCCTTTCTCTCAATTGTTTAATAGAAAATTTTCCAATGACACGTCCTCATGCACAAATAATTAATTTTTAATAATTTAATTAAAGGATTATTCACCCACTACATTTGTCACACTCTCCCCAAATTGCACATGTTAATTCTCTTTTTATTTTATTTAATTGGGCATTTTCCCTCACATTCTCCAATGTGCTCCTATTTTTGTTCTTAGTTGTTTCTTAGTTCCTCAATTTCTCATTTATTGAATGTCCCCTAACTAGTTCTTAGTTTGAGTTGGATGAGGAGTCTTCTTTTAGTTAGGATTAGTGAGAGAATGACTCAATATGCTACTCTATGTAGACACCATATTCTCTCATGTTTTAATTTATTTTTATTTATAAATCTCTTTTATTATTTCCATGAGCACATGTGCATTTACTCAACTTTTAACTCGTATTCCCTCTTTTCCTAGAGTTTGACTATATCTTAATTCCTTTAACTTATTTAATAATATAATTAGATTTAGACTTATACTTAAATGTAGGCTTAGACTCTTGTTAATTTCTTGTTTATAATTAAATAATCATTTACATGATCATTTCTAACAAATCTAAGTATTTTGTTTTGTTTTCTAGACCTTCTAGCTTTTTATTTACTCATACTTAATTACATGTCGTTCCCTTCAAGACGCACTTCTATGTTCAAGGGTGTCTCTCGCCTTTGACTAGTTTTGGAAGCTTTTATCCGACACTTGGAGCCAACACTCCACTTGGTTGACCTTGTGAGGGACTAAGGGCTTCTAAGGAATAAGGATTTCCCCTTCTTGTGTGCCCCTTAAAATTCTTCGTGAGCGATTGTTTCAGTATTCCCTCATGGCATCGTGGCCCTCTCGAACTAGGTAATCATTAACCTACAATTCAAGTCATGGTGAGAATACTAGTAGGTTGTGACAGGGATGCTACCACACCTCTCCCTCAAATTTTTGGTTTATGTGCATGACCCATTTACTCCTTATGTGAGTCGGATTAGCAAGCATCGCCAAGCCTGCATCCACTGACAAGAAGATTGTCAATAATCCATATACATAACATTCATACTGAAACCATCATATAAATCACATGCGTGTAAATCAAATGCTCAAACCAAATACAAGTTCACTCCCTGACTCAATCTGGAGTCCAAGGGAATCCATTGATTCCATTTGTATCCTCAAACTATGATGCATCCTGCACACTCAGGGACACTCGCCAATAATACTTGTCGATACATATGTACATACAAAAATTAACCTATAATCACAATGACATCATATCATAAGTCATAAGCAAAGCATAATCATATGGTATCATAACTGGATCACTTGCTCGCAAGTGTACTCAAAGAATAAGTCCATATAAAATCTGTTAAGTAGAACTAGATGTTACACATTATATCACGTATCATGTCTGAAAACGAACATGGGTTCGTGGAAGGAAGGAATATATTTAATGTGGTTTATTTAGCACATGAGGTTGTACGTTCAATAAATAAGAGGGAGATCCCATCTATGGTTATAAAATTAGATCTCTCTAAAGCCTATGATGGGATAGATTGGACATTCATTAGATTATTGATGATCTATATATGTATAGAACTAGAAATGTTTTATTGGATTGAAGAATCTCATTCAATAGCCTCCTAAGTTGTCTTGATAAATGGTTTACCAACACAATTATTTTAACATGAAAGAGGACTCAAACAAGGTTTTCCCTTATCACGTATCCTATTCCTATTGATTACAAGAAGACGCAACAAAATTCTAAAATATTTAAAGAAAGGGGAAATTTTCAAAGGAATGCAAATTCTCGAGATCTCAACATATCTTATTACCTTCTATGCATGGTGTACTTCTCTTAGGGATGGTAAAAACCAATGAGACCAACTCCAAAGAAGAAGCACTCAAGATTTACCAATTACCTTCTATGCATAGTGTACTTCTCTTTAAAATGAGAAAAACCAATGAAACCAAGTCCAAAGAAAAAGCACTCAAGATTTACTACTTAGTAACAAGTATAAAAATCAACCAAGAAAAATCAAATATAACATTGAATCAAACAAGTAAAGCTAGGTAAAACAAAATGAAGAGCTTATTGCCTTTACAAACCAAAAACATTAAATAACCCATGAAGTACCTAGAAAACCACCTAAAATAAAATGAATACTCTTTATGATGGTTATGGTTATTTGAAAAGGCAGAGAAGAATAATAAAAATAATGATTAAAGCAACCCCTCTCTTTTGGATGTCTATGACATATATCCTAAAGGGGATCCTAACTAAGATTTAAAAGGTGTTTCGTCAATTACTTATATTACTTATAGAAAGGAAAAAGAGAGAGTTGGAGTGCTCCTTATACTCAGTTGGATGAAGATTTCAAAACCCAAAAACTGAGGTGGATGGGGATTAAAAATCATGCCATTCTTTTCCATATCCCTATAAACAAAAGGTATTTGGAGAATTTTTCCACAAAAGGTTTGTGGATGATCTATAATAAAAAAAATAGATACATAGAACTCACAAAAGTTTGAAGACTAGATATTCTTCCAAAAAATTCAATGGATGGTGGATCATTTAGTTGGAAAATCCCTTGTGGAAGCATATCCATTAATCAAAACAAATTGGCATGGTTAATCAAAACAAATTGATATGGTTAATTGGTTCAATAGATAATTGGAAAAAATCCTTAGACTAGGGAATGTAGGCTTATAGGTTATAATAATTTAGAGACAATCTACATGAAAGGAACTTATTTTACTCTACATATGTATATAACAAAGACCAAGTAAATTGGTGAACAATAGACTAGAAAAAACAATCAATTTAGGGTTACAAAACAATTTGGAAGTAGCATGAATCTTACATGTATATGCTCTAAACAATGATTTTGTGAGACTATGGTATCACTTTGTACAAAAAAGAGATATAAAAAACCAAAGAAATTTAGGAAGAGAATTAGTGGCATTTAGGGAAAATACAAGAACCATTAAAATCCAAAATCTTTGAATGGTTTACACTAAAAAATAAGATATTGACTTGGGACACTCTACTGAAGTGATCATTGGTGGATCATGATAGGGCCTTATATTATGTTTTCTTTATCATGGAAATAATCAAAGTGTGTCATCACATCCTCCTTCATTATCATTAAACTAAATATTTATGGTTGGCTACTAGTAGATTGACAAGAGCAAGAGGAAACTGGGATAGTCAAATTTTGGAAGCGGATTTTGAATCATAGCTATAGGATCATGATGTTTCTACGACCCTAATGGGGGCATATATTGTTGGCGATGTGTCATATTATTTGCATGTATATTGTGCATTCATGCATGAGGTGTTATTTCTATCATGTGGACTATACACTCATGCATGATATGTTAGTTCTATCATGAATAGAGAGGTGTAGCTCTAAGTTAGGTTGGTTTTCTCGATTAAGGGTTTTCAGGGTAAATCTCTTTGTATTGTGTGTGTGTCATTCTTGTCGTTTCTATTTTGTTTAAGAATATATATGCATTTCTTCACTTGAAAATGTTTAAAACTTACATATATAGGGTTAAATTTATGCAATGGGATAAATGCATGTGTAATAGGGGTCAACCTAATAAGGGACCCACATGTGAAATGAGTGAGAATAAGTATATAGAGGTCAATATAGTCCTTATTGAGAGATGGGAATATGATTTAGATATATGAATGTATCGGGGTTATTTGGAGGAGGTTCTCCTCATGTATAAGGAATTATTATGTAACTCATATCTATTATGTCTTTGGGAGTTGTGATTCATGTTCGCATTTGGTATACACCATACATATTCTTGGTTATTATGTTATTTTAATTACTTGGAAAATAACTTTTGGTATCAAAGCACTTTCTCATGCCATGGGGGAGATTTTTTTCTTTTCTTTTTGCAAATTTTGTTGTGTCAAGTTTTTTCTCAACCTGTGAACTAGACCAATTCCAATAGAAGCAAAGTGGTGGACCCATTTTGGAATTGGAATCATGTAATAGTGATTCTAAGAAGTATCATGGAAGTTACAATTGTTTTAAGTTGTAACTCAAGACCTTAGTGAGAAACTCTTGCAACGCATTTTTCTTTATGTTTATGCACTAAATTGTAGCTAGGACACCACCATTAGAAGAATAGTTCTCATGCCATTTCAAAATCGAGGTCATGATAGCGACTCTGAGAAGTATTGCAGTAGTTACAATGATTTTAAGTTGTGACTCAAAACCCTCAAGGAAAATTGTTGCAGTACAATCATCCCTATGTTTATGAATCGGATTAGAGTTGGACCAATTCCATTTGAATCATAGTGGGTGTGCATTTTTATTAGGTCCATAATAATAATTTTGAGAAATATTGCAAAACTTACACCTATTTCAAGTTGAGATCTCAAATAATGATTATCTCTATGTTTATGATCCATATTATATCAAGACCGATGATATTAGAAGTGGAATGGCAATGCCATTTCTATATTGGGATCAAAATAATGATTCTAATTAATATTGAGGAAGTTAAGTAAACGTTTTATAACCATAGCCTCCAAACCCTCTTTGCATAGAGAAATTCCATTAAAAATAATTTTATTTCATCAAAACTCTAATTTTGTTTTTAGTTTTTTCAAAGGAAGATGTATTTTACAATAAATAAAAGGGTCATAATATTGAAAGAATACATAAAAGGTAGTAAGTCTTAATATTCAGACTCTTGGAACACTTTCTATACCTTAATTTGAGGAATGTTGTGACCATATTGGGTCTATCAATACCATTGTACTTTAAGGGAGATGTTTAGGTTTCTAAATGAAGAATATGAAAAATAGTTTTAAAGAGTATAAAGAGTACATGATAACTTCCTATTATATTTATGGATGTCTTCAATAAGACAAGGTTATTATTTTTGTAAAGACCATAACAACAACCATGATTTCATTAATATATTGATTTAGTTAAAATATTGTAAGTTCATTAAAATATATCTAGAAAAAAAATTTAAAAAATAGGTTGAGAATGAGAATGTTCAAATTTTTTAAGATTTCAATGTTAATATGGATAAATAAGTTTTGATTTCATTTTTCATGATATAAAATATGGATGATGGAAATATTATTCTTAGATATTCTTGGTACTTGAATGAGCTCATTAGGAATGGTTAATATTAATGTATAAATTTTTTTATGAAATTTTGGTATAAGAAAAAGAAAATCACATTACATGATATTTCTTTTATTACATGATATTTCTTTTATTGAATAACAAGAACAAGAACCTAATTAATGGATAACTCATTCCATGAAAAACAACTCAACAACAATTTCTTGCCATTTTAGATAAAATTATACAAAAAATATCCCCATTAAAAAGCCAAAATGAGACTACAGCAAACTTAAATGCAATGCTTAGCGAAATATATCTTACAAGGAAAATGTAAATATTGTCTATCTAACAATGAAAAAAAAAATTGTCCATCTTACAAGGAAAATGTAAATATTGTCGAGAACTCGTGTCTTCGACCGAAAAGAGCGGCCATTTTATCGCTCTGTGCACAAAAATGATCTGAATTTTCCTTCATGTAAACGATATAATGCCAAAAATAGATATACTTTGTTTTCTTCTTTCATTTTAGCAGCTCATTGATCTGATCAATAGCGAATCCCGTGATTTCTTGCTAAAGGATGAAATTTAAGCATAAAGACAAAAACAGTACCATTTTCTTGTTATAAATGTTTACAGGTCAAGCAAGATCGGAAAAAAGCAATATACTGACGGAAACAGAAATTGCGTGAAGCTTTGTTGAAGTATCAAAGCTGTACCGCCTTTCAATTATTATCCCAAACAACACAGTGATCCTGCAATGATTCTTTAAAATAATGGCAGACATTTCTTCACCAAAAAGGGAACTCTCTGGACAGAATTTTCTTGTCGAGCTCAGAAATCTCCATATTATTTATGTAAGGAGGTCAGATGAACAAAGACTTGGTGGTTTCCAGGCGTCCTCCCAACCATGGACGCATTTTTCCATGCAGAAAGTTTCATCATATCATTTTCTTGTCGAGCAAGCACTCGTTACCCTGAAAACATTAAAACTCCAACCTAAGAAGACGCAAACAATAGAAAAATTTCTGGCGATTTTTCATGATTACTTACTTTCTTGACGCAAACATAATTACTTTCTGGAAAATAATTACTTAAGCAAGATTAGCCAAAGTGATTTCTGGCGATTTTTCATAATTTTCACAATCCACATAAATTGTTTTGAGAAGAGAATTACTTGGTTTATAAGAAACATAAATTTTAAAACTTAGTTTATTAATCATTTCACTGCAACATCATCGGGTACAGGAGCAACTTGCAAGCATATCCACTCTTTACCAGCAACGGTTTCACCAAACTCCCGACAGCTGCAGACTGCAACCACCCAATTCGCCGCACATGCGCCTTAAATTTCGTTCTGAAACACAATGTATATATTACTGTAACGCTGGCCTGCCAGGATTGTGTTAGCTTCCATGTTTAATTGACGGACTGTTGGGATTTGAAATTCCAACCTTCCATGTTTAATCGACTTGCATTGAGTTAAGGGATGTACTCGCTCGATCATGGAGTGAATACTCCACCTCGCTTGAGCTTTGTGGTTCCGTTTATGATGCTTTAGGAGAAGAGTTGCATCATTAATCTGGAGTGAATACTCCACCTCGCTTGAGCTTTGTGGTTCCGTTTATGATGCTTTAGGAGAAGAGTTGCATCATTAATCTCAGATAGTTTGGATTTAGGGAAGAACTATAGTTTAAAGCATGGATGCGTAGACCCTGGTACTAGTTGGAATTTGGTTCTGGTTGTATGGCATTTCCATATATGGTTAAGGTTATTTTCTTTGTTTGGATTTGTTAAGTCCGACTACAATTCTTAGAATTGAAGCAACCACTATCAAGGCTCTCTCTACTAGGTCCTTTGTTTCCTCAAAGAAGTTAATCTATAGAAGCTCTAAGTTTTATATGGTTGTTTGGTTACTAGTGTTTTTATATGTTGCAAATGATCTGGTTAGAAAGGCCAAGGTTGAAGCTTACACAACATTGGCAGCTACATCTGGTTAGAAAGGCCAAGGCTGAAGCTTGCACAACATTGGCAGCTCCTTCTACTCAAGTTAATTCTTTTGAACAATTGGTTTAGGCTATCAACAGTATGTCCAATCATTCTCATTTCAATCCCCCTTAAGCAAAGAATCAATCATGAAGTCAAAAGGGTTATAGCAAAGAATCAATCATGAAGTCAAAAGGGTTATAGGATGGAATAGGTTTCTGTGAGCAAGGCCAAAGTAGTCAACCCAAACAGATTATAAGGAGCTACCACTACTACTGGAAAACGCCCCAATAGGTCATTAGATCTTAGGTAGATGTTATGAAAACAGTGACCAATTATCAATGTTGATTTCCACGGACTATCAAGCAGGAAATGGATGCCATGGAGCAAGCCATTCACAAGAAAAGATGGGAGCTCTCCAAATCTCAATTGGAAGAAAAATTTGCGGAATGGGTACCTAATATTGGTTTTTCTAGATCAAGGGACACCAAAGTATTTAAGCTAATTGAACTATATTTGCGTAATAAAGCCTTAATCACCCAGGTCATTGAAGAAAAGACACAACAACTACAAGAAGCCATCATTCAACAATTGAACTTGTTTCACAAAAAGTTTTATGCAGTATGTAAAATAGTTTTCAATTTGGAAATCATTGTTTTATACCATACTAGAGACCATATGATAGTCAAGATATTAGGAACTCTTTGGGCACTTACATCGAATCAAATCTTGAAAGAGCTTTCATCGGATTATGTAAATATTCTCATATTTGTGTCGAGATAAGCCTTAGTAAGGGCCTTGTGGACAAAGTGCCTCTCAAATAAAAAAATTGTCAATACAAGTCTTAGATTATGAGAACACAACTATTTTTTGTTTGATATGTCATCTACCAAGACATTTACAACTTCTTATCCTCGTTCTTGTGCTCATTCTCCTAAGATAAAAGTGACAAAAATAAAATAAAATAACTGAAATTTTTCTTGAAAATGATGATGATCAATGAGGATCAAGAATCGCTAATGCCAATAGGGGAATCCACTCCTCCTTTGGGGAATAACATAGAATACACAACTCACACTTAGAAAACTTTGAAAACATGTTACTTGCCTGGAAAAAAAAATGAGAAATAATATTCCCCACAAGAATGCTAATGCCAATAGAGGAATCCACTCCTCCTTTGGGGAATAACATAGAAGACACAACTCACACTTCGAAAACTTTGAAAACATGCTACTTGCTTGAAAAAAAAATGAGGAGAAATAATATTCCTCACTCTTATATTTTTAGTTTTCTTGATCCTCTTTAATCTTTGGATTTCTCTATTAAGATGATATTAATTATCAATCATATAGTTGTAACTTTAAAAATATAGAATTAAGTTTTAGTTATTAATAAAAGATGGTATTAATCTTCAATAATAACAAATGAAATTATGCTACATGAATGAAAAATAACAAAAGAATATTTTGTGTGGAGCTTAGTTTTATCTAATCACTATTTCAATTCTAATGAATTATGTTGTCCCTCAACCCTTGTCAAATTTATCAAATTCGAAAATAGATCATAATTCAACAACTTTTTTCCATTTTAAACATCATTTTTTCTTAATATATAAATAATGTAATAAATTCAACAATTGTTTCCATTTTAAAAATCATTTTTATTAACATATAGAAAAACCAAGTAGTAAAACAAAATCTATTTATTTACAAATGCACTCATTCACGTCTCACTCTGGTTGTCATCATCATGGATTACAAATGCACTATTTCACTCCCAATCGGCCCTAATACCTCTCCCTCATCCTCATTGGTTTCAAATGCATTCCTTCACCCTAACCCCATTTTCATTAAAGTAGGAAGGGGGTTGTAAGTGAATGAGTGAATTTGCAACACCCCAACCCCCATCCCCACTAAGATAGAGTGGAATCAGGGTGGACATTTGTTAGAAATGCACTTCTTCACAAATGTTACAATTATTACCCCACTTGCACTCGTTGTCCCACGAGTGAATAGATACATTGATGCAATGCACTCATTTTCCCCTTCACCTATCTCCACTCTCACCATCATTACCCTCACCCTTATTATAGTAACAAATCCACCCTTTTACATTCCCTAACATGAATGAGTAAATGAGGGTGGGGGTGATGACAAAATTTCCACTTAACCCACCCTAGGGGTGGATTGTGTAGGAGTGCATTTCATAAGAGTGAGGCTTGGGGAGTGATATCCTACTTACTCTACATTTTATCTAATAACTCTACATTATATCTAATAAGGATGACACTCCCTAAATCATCCTACTTATTTCATGATATGTATTTAATAAAGCATGGTAATGTGTTTTAATTGGTTGCAAAGAAAAGTAAGATTTCAATTGTGATAAAGAGAGGTAATATTTCAATCAATAAAAGGTAAGAATTCAAAATGATTTTATAATGTGTCAAAACATCATTATCACATTTGGATTTTGATTTTTTTTTGAAATAGTGTTTAAAAATAATCTATGGAAGAGATTAGAAGATCTAAAAGTTCATGTTGAAATGAGCATTGATTGCTAAGTTCAAGAATAATGAGAGATGATCAGAAGAAATCAATTGCAATATAGGCATTAAGCAAGGTTGTCTCCCATCCTCTAACCTTTTTTATATTTATATTGGAAAGTTAGAGGTATGTTTGGAAGAAGAGGGGGGTGTTACCAAATAGTCACCATCCTTGTTCTTTCTTATAATGATATTGTTCTTCAAGGAGCCTAATTAATTTAGATAAGCAATTAAAAATTCTCAAGTATTTTCATTTAATAGTGATAAGACAAAGGTTATGATCATCGAATCAAGATAGTCGCTTACCGTAGTTTTGCAAATGACAATAAAAACATAGAGAAAATTCAATTTCATCAATAAAATAATTATCCCTATTATCTTATAGGATTGTGAAATTTGGGGTTGCAACATTTCTTGAAAAATGTAGAGGAAAATTGAACAAATTTAAAAGTTACTTATAGTTTATAATCTTAAAATTAAGAGAAATACATCATATCCAATCCTCATCTTCTCGGTTGAGCTTCATGTGGGATATCACCCATTGAGAGTAAGCTACTGATTAGGTACCTAATGTACAAGTATACGATAGTTAACATGGAGGAAATGAAGATTCCTAGCTTTGCTTCTAATTGTAATAAAATTCAATTGAGACTTTAAGAGAGAGTGAGATAAAAATATTGCTTCTTGGCTAAACCAATGGAGGATAGAAGGAAAGGCCACTATTCAAAATAAGCATAATATTAAAAGAATTATCACAACTAAATTTAGAAAGAAATTGTGGTGCAAGAAAGAAATAGAGAATAAGATAAACTTAATGTATTAGAAAGAGGTCATTAACCTCAAATTAAAATATCAAAATTATATTTATATTATAAGTATCTTTAAAAAAATATATATAACTTTTTTTAAAATAAAATGAACTCTCTAACACCTTCATAGTGAAATTAATCATTCGACAATACC
>JZKD02S2379688.1:317498-340331 GCA_000966675.3 Picea glauca | reverse complement strand
CTCGACCCTAAACTTTCCATCTTCCGACATTTCTCCCACTCGAACCAGGAACCCTCTTTTCCTGCGAGTTACCTTACGCTCTGATACCAGTTGTTAGAAAAATAGGACCGCGGAGAAATAAAATAAAACAAATGAGGAAATAAAACACAGAAGATACACAATACACGAGAGACACAGATTTACGTGGTTCACCCGGTGTGGACTACGTCCACTAGAGAAATTGACAGGTCCTTTCTTTATTATTATCCAGCAAAATGAAGGGATACAACCTACAGCAAAACCCGTTGTAACTTCCTCTTCTTTCTCTCACAGTATCCTCTCTCAGAATACAATACTTTCCAACCTACATAGCCACAATACATTTCCCTCATAAAAGAGGGTTGCCTTGTAGGGCAAAAAACCCTAACATAATCTCTATCGTTAGATCTGCGACCTTATAATGAACGGTCCAGATTTACAATGAATTTACAACATACTTTTACAAGGCAATTTTTTCTTCGGGGGACGCTTCCCCCAAACCCCCGCTTTCCCCCAGAGCCCCCAGCCGGGGGGATAGCCCCCCCAAACCCCGTAGACGGGGTACCCCCCCTCTGCACTCCCCCGTGTGGAAGAGTGTACATACTTCTGGGGTGTAAATACTTCATGGGGTATAAAAACGGATGAAAGTAAGAGACCTCTAAATCAGGAAGATAATCAGGCTCCACAACCAACAGTTCCCAGGCCCAAATTGTCGGGTCTTTTGTTTGAGCTTCTGCTCAATTTTGATGGCATATCAGTAGGCCGCACCCAAGGATGAGATGTCTAGAAATTCTATTTCAGTATGGATGTATCTATGTAGAGTACCATGATACTTGAGCACCAGATGTCGCTCTGAATCTTTGATACCCAGCTTGGTGCGCAAGGTATGGAAGATATTTCTGAAATCTGACACTTCTTGGTCTCTTTCTTGCCGCAGTGTGGTCCATTTGGTATGCAGGTCGTCATAACTTTTGACAGGGTAGTATTGTTCCTTAATAGCATCCCTGAAGGATTCCCAGGTGGCCATGACTGAAAATAATGATGTTTCCTATGTTTTATTTTTCTCACAGAAGGTTTCCCACCAATCTTTGACATGGGGAATGGCTTTGAGGAGCACAAAAGTAATCTTTTCTCTATTTGAGAAGTTATGGACAGAAAAATACCCTTCTAGCAGATTCAACCACTTGTCTACAACATCTGTGTCTATCTAACCTTCAAATATAGGAATATATAAGTTTATTTGTACCTTGAATGGGGTGGCGCCTCCATTCGAAGAAGATGTGTCACCTGTTGGTAGCCGCCGAAGGATTTACACGAAACTATCCATCATCTCGTTCCTCTGTTGCATGAGGGATTCCTAAATCAACAATTTGAAAGGATATCTTGTCCCATCATATTTATTTTCTCTTGCTATGAGAGTTTTCTTGGGCGTGCGGGAGATTTTTTCCTCAAGAGAAACAAGCTCAAGACCCAACTCTTTGTACTCTGACCTCGTTGGGGAAATCCATTAAGACAACAAGGAGTAGACCGCTCCAATACCATTGATCCAGATTTTATGAGAAGAACAAAATGAATACAGATTATTAACAGATTCTTAGCACAAAATAATAGAGATACAATAAAACTAGTTTTCTATTCAATAATGAAATAAGTTGAAACTGTAAAATGCAGCGGAAACAAGCTTGATGGAATGGTGGCGGCTTATCTCTGAGAAGAGATGTGATGGTTGTGCTCATTCGCAAGAAGAACATTACAATGAGTTTTTGAAGGAATTTTTACAATAAACAAGAATTCCAAAAACCCTAGACATCCAAAAACCTAACCCTAGGAGATGAAGTGCCAAAAGTCATGTGGTCCCCGTTTGGGTAAGTTAGTACATCAACTTCCCAGGGTCATAACTTTTGCATACGATCTTCATTTTAGGTGTGTGATAGCCCATTGTAAAGGTATCATCGAGGAGATTAATTTTTGGGGCTCAAATATGCCTTTAGATATCACTTAGGATATCGATCCCGAAAAACCTTCATTTAGGCCCTCAAAATGGCCCTAAAAGTTAAAACTGCTAAAAATAGTAAATTGCCAAAATTGTCAGAAAACTATTTTAAACCTGTTGGAAAAGGTGGGTGGCCACCGATATCCATATGGATCATCGATTTCCTATCAATATAACAAATCATATCACAAACATCTTTCCAAAACCGTAAAGAGATATTAAAACTACTCACCAACGATCAACTAAGCCCCAATAACATATTTTATTATATAAAAAACAACTTATCATAATCCATTAAGTCCTAATAACATATTTCTTTATATAAAAAAAGTAGATCACACTTGTCCAAGAACACTAGAGTCTTGTTATGGTTATCAACAAATTATAGTTTTAGACCAATTTAAGAATTCTAAAATCGATTAGAAGATACACAAAGCTTACACAAGCCAAAAACCATTCAGATGAAGATGTACACTAAAATGTTATATTGCATATTCAGAGTGCCATTACAAAAAATTAGAACAAAATACTCCATTTCTATAATGTTCATCAAAAGCCACAAAAATCCACATCAAAAACCAAGACAATGAAATTCAATTGTAGTTTCAAATTTTTTTATAAATTATTAAAAGCCATTACAACATTTGAAAAACTTAACAAGGAAACAACCAAACACCAAGCACAAGGACAGTTACCAACAAAAAGTTGTACCACAAACATTATTATTACAGAACCAAAACAAAAGACCACTCGTAGAGAAAACTAACCCCTAACCCGTTATGATCATGTTTATCTCCTCCATCTACCACCCTCAGAACCACCACCATATCACCGCCACCAATGGGCACCATTGGTTCATATTATTTAGATAGTCCTCCGGATTTAATAGAATGAGAGAAACACAACAAGCAACCTCTTTTATTAAAAAGAAGAAGATTATTGGCAACAAATTTAAGAAATTCCAGAGGGAAAATGTCTCAACAAATTTTGAATATGTAGTTTAAGATAAAAGGAATTTCTTATCATTTCAACCAAAGATTAACATAGATATGACAAATAGAATTATAGTTTTCCTATTTCAAACTGGAAACAATAAAAAATTGTAAAATTGGATAATGAAATCCTTTGTTTACCCTTTGTCTCAATCCTCCAAGGCATTTTCTTTTTGGTTTGGCTGTGAATAGTCTCGTGATAGATGCATTAGGTTTCTCCCTTGCTCATAATTTTTTCTTTATAAGTTCATCCCATAGATAGAACCAAATATTTATCGTCAACAATTACTCTCTCTTAAGTGATGATTGTATATAGGTTATACTTCTTTAATGTTCTATTCATGGATTTTATTCAACTTCATGTGAAATATTTCCATCCACTTCGAAAATTCCTAGTTTGATTAGTTAGGATGAGAAAGGTATATGCCTTTTTGTTGGATTTTCCCTCCCTTTTTATGCCTCCTCTATGTCAAATTGAAATCCCCTCCGGGATAATGTATCATCAAGGTTCATCACTCATTGTTATATATGTCCATAGAGAGAGATGCGAGCAAAAAGAGAATAGGCATTGTTGAATAATATGTTCCCATTCTTATGGTTTACAGCTACCCTACCCTTCACTCTCGGGGATGCTAGGAGGCATGCAGTTCCAGAAGGAACATTAAAGCAAGAAACAATGGTTGAGGTTCTTTCTTAACAATACTATAATGATTTCCCACAAAATAGTATGTATTTACTCGCTGAGATCCATTAATCTCTCGGTGCGATCTCCATCACCGAAACTATGACTATGAAAAAAATACAATAAGGATTTGGGGTTGCCCAATGATCTCGAAAATACATTTCCCATGCACAACACAATACTTTCCCCTTTCCGTCCATTAAATGTGAATTGTGATGGAACAAGTGGAACCACTGAAGGCATGGTAGTGACAGTGTGATTCGTGACTTGGGAGTAGGGAATCAAGATCATGATTCATGATTCTGACCAAACTATACGATGGACCGTTTAAACTTTTTCCCTTCCTGTGAAATTTTAAAGTTTACTTTCCACTTCTCGAAAAATTAGTAGAAACAAAAATAAACATTTTTTTATGGGTATATTATCAATCGTACTTCTAGGACATGTTGGAAGGCCTTTGACGTGTTGTGATGGGTTCAATTTTGATATTTTGATGGGGTGACATCATGGTAGCTGTCAGATAGGAATTTTGGATACAATTTTTAAGAAAATCCTAAGTATGGAGGATATGCATAGCAACAAAAGAAAGAAGACAAGGAAGGAGTGGAGTGCATAGTAAAGGCACATGCAGGATCGAAAGTGCACAAGAAAAGTATATTTATCATAGAATAATGAAAGAGAGTAAAGAAAGAGAAGATAAAGCAGGTGAAAATGAAGGAGAACAATTCATCATGGAAAAAACATAAAGAGGCACAAAATCAAGAAGAACGATAGTTGAGAGTGCGAAAATAGTATGCAGATGTAAAAGAAAGAAAAGCAAGCCCGAACAACGAGTCAACACGAGTTGTCATAAGTCAGACTAAGTTGTAATAGGGTTCTTGGGATAAGCAAAGTAGGGTTTTGAGCCCTACATTCCATGTATAAATACTTAATGGGTCGTGTAGAATAGGTTGTTGAAAACGAGTGAAGAGAGTAAGAGAATAGACCAGGGATGATTTTAAGGATGGAAATTTATTTTAAAATGTAGAAGCCTTGGAGAATATTACTAATCCTTCATATTTCAACTATAAATGTTTGGTGATACTTTTTGTAAAAATATTCAAATTTCTAATTATTTTATACAATTTTTATAAAATTTTGGCGATTTTTAAGGTAAAATCATTTTATCCTATAGAATTTGGGCGAATCATTTTTAAAATAGTGAATCTCGTTTTTGGAAAAACCATGGAAAATTAGCCCATGAGCGAAATTTAGCCCCTAAAATCATCCCTGGAATAGACTGAATATGAGAGAGGAAGTCTATGTCTAAGTGGATAAGGAGAGTTGTAGAGAGAGGCTTGCACTGTAGAGAAGCTAGGAAAGTTGCAGAGAGAGATAGCATGATATATCTATTATAAGCGCAATGCACAAGCATGAGATGATTACGTAAAGAATAATAAATAAGTCAATTGTTGTGGATGTAGCCCAAATTTGGGTGACCCACGTTAACTATTGTGTTATCTTTCATGTTTATGTGATTGATCATGAATAGTTTCTTTATGCATGTTAGACTAGATTTGTCTACTATATGATAACTGTGTAGTAGTTATGAATGTTACAGTAAATGGTTTATGGTGCAATCTACAGTATGATGCTACTATATAATTGAATTCACTAAGTAACCAAGCAAGAACAAATATAGTATAATGCACACAAAACAAATAAGTAAGAATGAATAAGATGATCACCTCCCATTCCCTCACTACTGCAGAAACTCAATTCCTACAACCCCAATAGATGTATTGGGTGAGACTTCACTTACATGTAGGTGATGTCGAAATGGTCGATGTTTGAAGGTTTTTTTGGTTGAAATAACATGAACCTAGAGTCTTACAACTACGCGCTAACAAATGGTTGTGTTTCGGGGACCCAGAATCCGTGATTAAGTGAATGTTTTGGAGGTTGACTAAAAAAGTGATATCAAAATGGATAGAAGGGAAGGAAGGAGAATTTGCAAGAAAAGAGAATATAAACCCTTGGATGAGCAACGAGCAATGGATGCAAAGGTATGTGTACACAAAACTGCATGAGTTTTTCTTTGGAGATTTTTTTATTATTTTGACTAAGTGGTTAGAAAGATTAGTGGAGAATACTGGAAGGTATCAAACTGCAGCATCGAGGAACTGGACTGTTGATTTGGTAAGAAAGTTGAATTATGTAAGTAATAAGGAAGTTGATTTCTGGTTGGATAGTATATTGGGAGGTTACATTACATAATTTGCAGTGGATTGTACCCATTCATACAGTGTTGCAGAAAGGGATTTCTTCAAAGGTATGTGTGGAAGTTTCATGAAATCATTGGGTATGTGGATAAAGATTTTTTTTGCAATAGGTGTGTGATAACAATGGAGTATGATTGCTAAGGGGATTTTTGCACATAAGGGAATCGAGGGATGAAAATAGGATCATTTGAAGGTAGGAAAGAATGAAAGAAGGGAGGTATTGAGGATGTAGAGAACTGAAGAAGTTGTATCAAAATAAGAAGACAAGTTTGGAGTAATGCATAGTGGAAGAAGGTACTTTTGGAAGATTGGTTGTTGTCATTGATGTCAACCCTAATCATTGGTTTTGGACCACAATATTGATGAAGGTATTTGGACATGAAGGACAATGTACATAGAGAAACGAAACCCATGGATGGATAGTATACATCATGTTGTTTCTGGTGGTAGGTGGCACGTCACGTGGATCCTCATGGTTGAGGAGAAATGAATTTTTGAAGATGACAAAGTGAATTGAAGAAGGAAGTACATGTAGGCCATAAAGATAATTAAAGAAAAGAATTACAAAATAAGAAAGTGTTAGGTCGGCCCTAATATTAAAAGGAAGTGAAATAAATGGTATAAATACATATCATTATACATTCATTTGATACACAAGTCGAATTTCAAAGGAAATCAAAAGTAAATAAGGCTGGATTTCAGGGGATGATGAAGTCTCTTAGTGATGTGTTCTAAGGTATGTTATTTACAGGTCATCTTACCATTTTCTCTATAACGTTTTTTCTAGAATGATTTAGATGGTGAAATTGCTATGGTATTGAGAATACGTATCAAGGTACCTGTGGTAAATGTTTCAACTCTTTATTCGCTATAATTATGGAGATACACTATGTGGAATATAGGGTTTTTGACCAGTCCTAAAGCTAGTCAATAAACAGGTGTTCCGGGTAAAACAATAATAACTTATTCATATAGAATCCAAATGAAGTGGGACTAATTTCATTGGAAATCATACGGACTATAGTTTCTTGTGAGATATTTAGAATCTGATGTTAAAAATTGAGCGTGGGGCATTCTGTACAAATTCGCTCTCCTAAATAAACCAGAATTGAATAAAGTCTATCATTCTTTCTATAACTTCTTTCAGGGGAGGATTCAAGGAGTGAAACTTGGAGGAGTTTCAGAGAATACATTGAGTAATATTATCTACAGTATCATAGTATTCCAAGAATTGAAGAATTATAGAAGGTAAAGAAGTCTCAGGAAGCATTATGAGGCTCTATGTGATGATTGGTTGATGGTGATGATTTAATGTAAAGTTTTATTATCTCTCATATATTCTTGGGTGGAAGGAAGGGGATAGGATGGATAGGTCAACCCTCTCTTGATATTGGAGGATTATATCTTCCTCTTGGAGGTTTATCCCGCCCTTTATATTTTGAATTTGTAGCTACCGTTGGAAGTCATTACTTCCCTTGAACAATAACTATTGATTATTTCCCATATATTGTGCATGGTGTATAGTGGTGTATTGGTGTAACTCTTATACTATTGTTCATTGTTCATTGGCCTATAATTGAATGGTTTAAGTATAATTTGAAAAAAAAATTAAAGTGTACTTGATACTGATTCACCCCCCTCTCAGTATCAACAATTGGTATCAGAGTGGGTTACCTTCAGTACAATTTAACCACTAGAAGGAAAATCCTAAGAAGAAATGGAATATAAAATTTCAAATGGGATTCCACCATTTGATGGAAGCAATTTTGAATACTGGAGTAATAGAATGGAAACTTACTTGAAAGCTCTTGGGGAAGATGTTTGGTTCTCAGTTGTTTCAAGATACAATGCTTTGAAGAAATCAAAGACTGCAGCTCAGAAAGAAGCAAAAAGGAACAACAAATTGGCAATAGATACCATCCTGGATGGATTGAAAGATTCAGTGAAATCCAAGGTGGGATCATGTGAATCATCAAAAGAGATTTGGGACAAGCTACAAGACCTTTATGCAAGGGAATAAGCAGAAGAAGAAGAAGAATAAGTTGAAGCAAAATACAACATCTCAGATTTCAAAGAAGCAAATAGAGGTCAGTTCTTTTGCTTTAATTGTGAAGGAGTAGTACATGTTGAATTTGAACGTCCTCATCCAAGGATTGAAAGAAATGACACTGAAGAAGAAAATTCCAATGAAGAATAAGAAAATCATGAAGCAAAAATTATTCAAAAAGAAGATGAGAATCTTAAAAAATTGAAGCATGTTGAGATTGAAAATAGCAAGCTCAAAGACATGCATAGAAAACTAAGAAGTTAATTGGGTAGTTTTGAAAAGACAGTTGTAATCTTGAAGAAACAATTAGAATACTTTGAGAAACTAATAGAAGAAAACATTTCCTTGAAAACTTTACTCGAAGAAAAAAGAAGAATAGGAGAAGTAAGGAATGTCCAAATGATGAAGAAAGAAGAAGATTGTGAGAAACTTGAACAAGAAGTTGTCTCATTGAGGAAGAGCTTAAGAAACTATCAAGTGCCAAAAGACTTAACACATCATGGAGGCATGGGTGAAACTTCATACAAAGAAGATGAAAATACCAACAAGAAGGTTGGAGAAAGAGCTACACAGACAGTTGATGAGAAGTGGACCAGGATACCAGAAAGAAGGAATGACTACAAAAGAGATGAATATCCAAGAAGACCTCCTACCTTTAGGAATCAAAGAAGATTCAATCAGTATGAATGAAACTAAAAAAGAGTAGATCATGAACCCAGATGGATTACATCACAAAGAAGGCCACTTACTCCAAGGTATCAAAATTTCTTTCTTGGTCATTATTATACCTGCAAAAATTTTGTACATAAGACAATTAATTGCAGAATCAATGAAAGAAACAAATACGCAAGAAACATGAATGGTGTAAATAGAAGATATGGAAATAATCGTGGATTTGTTAATAGAAGTTATAATTCATTTTCCCCATTGATGGAAAAAAATATTGTATGCTACAAATGTAATTATCTTGGTCACAAAGCACGAGATTGCAGATATATGAATGAAGATGTCCCTATGCCAACCATAGTATGGAGAAGGAAAGAGATTCCAAACAATGAAGATTGTCAAATAGAATTAACCACTGAAGAATGTAAAGAAGAAGATGAATGGTGCATAGACAATGGATGTTCTTCACACATGACCAGGGATCAAGAAAAACTCATCAGCTTGAAGAGAAAGGGTGGCAATGTTGCATTTGGAGATGAAGCATCTACCAAAGCACTTGGAGAAGTTGTAATAGAACTTGGAAGAAAAAATGTAAAAGAAAAGAATGTCCTATTTGTTGAATAATTGAAGCATAATCTACTCAGTGTTAGTAAAATGTGTGATCAAGGATACACTCTTACGTTTGACTCCTGAAAATGTAAAACCAGAGAAAATAACTCAAGAAGATTGGTTGCAACTGCAACAAGAAGACCGAACAACATATACATCCTAGACATGAAGAAGAGAGAGAAGATAGAAGCCGCATAAAAGGATTCCAAGGAAGAAAAATTCCCAAAGACCAAAAATAAGGACATAATATTATTGAGTGCCACATGTTCAGGGGAAGCAGCCCCAAAGAAGAGAGTTACCTTTTGCCATTAAACTCAGGGGGAGAATCCCTACCCTTTTCCATTGATGTCAAAGGGGTAGAGAAATTGGGATCATGATGATAGGGGGAGCATGAGTGTTTCCATCAATGACAAAGGGGGAGATTGTTGGAAGATTGGTTGTTGTCATTGATGTCAACCCTAAACATTGGTTTTGGACCGCAATATTGATTAAGGTATTTGGACATGAAGGAAAATGTACATGCAGAAACAAAACCCATGGATGGATAATATACATCATGTTGTTTCCGGTGGTAGGTGGAACGTCACGTGGATCCTCATGGTTGAGGAGAAATAAATTTTTGAAGATGCCAAAGTGAATTGAAGAAGGAAGTACATGTAGGCCCTGAAGATAATTAAAGAAAATAATTACAAAATAAGAAAGTGTCAAGTCATATCTAATATTAAAAGGAAGTGACATAAATGGTATAAATACATATCATTATACATTCATTTGATACACAAGTCTAATTTCATAGGAAATCAGAAGTAAAGAAGGTCGGATTTTAAGGGAGGATGAAGTCTCTTGGTGATGTGTTCTAAGGTATGTTATTTATAGGTCATCTTACCATTTTCGCTATAACTTGTTTTCTAGAATGATTCATATGGTTAAATTGCTATGGTATTGACAAGACATATCAAGGTACATGTGGTAAAATTTTCAGCTCTTGATTCACTACAATTATGGAGATACACTCTGTGGAAGATAGGGTTTTTTACCAGTCCTGAAGCTAGTCAATAAAATGGTGTTCTGGGTAAAACAATAATAACTTATTCATAGAGAATCAAAATGAAGTGGGACCCATTGAATTGGAAATAGTATAGACTTTGGTTTCTTGTGTGTGAGTTTCATAATATGATGTTAAAAATTGAGCGCGGGGAATTATGTACAAGTTCGCTCTCCTAAATAACCCAGAATTGAATAATGTCTACCATTCTTTCTATAACTTCTTTCAGGGGAGGATTCAAGGAGTGAAACTTCAAGGAGTTTCAGAGAATACATTGAGTAATATTATCTATAGTATCAGAGTATTCCAAGAATTGAATAATTACATAAGTTGAAGAAGTCTCAGTAAGCATTATCAGGCTCTATGTGATGGTTGGTTGATGGTGATGATTTAATGTAAAGATTTATTATCTCTCATATATTCTTGGGTGCAAGTAAGGGGCTAGGATGGAGAGGTCAACACTCTATTGATATTGGAGGATTGTATCTTCCTCTTGTAGGTGTATCCCTCCCTTTATATTTGGAAGTTGTAGCTACCGTTGGAAGTCATTACTTCCCTTGAACAATAACTATTGATTATTTCTCATGTATTGTGCATGGTGTATTGTGGTGTATTGGTGTAACTCTTATACTATTGTTCATTGCTCATTGGATATAATTGAATGGTTTAAGTATAAGTTGAAAAGTTTTTTAAATTGTACTTGATACTAATTCACCCCCCTCTCAGTATCAACAGGTACAAGAGGAAAAATATTGGGGTTGAGAAAGGAGAGTCATGTAGTGAGCACAAGGGAAGAGAACCTTGTGAAATCGTTGATCCAGGTGGATATTTTTGGCCACCCACCTATTCCAACTGGCTCCTCTTGATAGTTTTTAGTTCAACACGCTATTTTGTACTTTTTTGTAATTGTGGGTTCTACACTTTCTGGGGTTGTCTGAATCCCTACACATATTCCAGGAGGAGACTTGTGGCCTACCACCTAATCCAACTGGACTATTTTGGATGATTTCATGTCAACAAATCTTTATGTACTTCCAAGGTCGTTTTGGGGCCCCAAATAATGCTTTTTTGTCTTTCCATAGTCAAATTGTAGACAGAGTTAGAGTTTGATGGCATAATGTGTATTTATTTAAAATATCTTTCCAACAGGCTATCACGCGACTAAAACATAGGTCGTATGAAAAATATACGACCGCGGGAAGTTGCGGTACCCACTTACCCATAAGGGCCCATGTGAATTTTGGTGTTTCACCTCCTAGGGTTAGGTTTTTGAATGTCTAGGGTTTTGGAATTCATGAGTAATATTAAAAAGACCTATGGAGCCTCATTGTAATCATTTTTTTCTGCTCAGACGGATGTGCATAGCAGCTAGATCTCTTCTCAGAGATAGCTACCACCATTCAAGCAACTTGTTTTAGTTCTACAGTTTTACAGTTTCATCCTTTTTCATTTATTCAATAGAAGATATGTTTCACTAGATATCTGTGTTGTTCTCCAAATATATGTGTTTATTTTATTTAGTCTATTAATCAGTTCATTTCGCTCCTAAATATGCATCAGTGGTATCCAAGTGGTCTTCTCTCCATTTATTTTTCTTCATGCATGTCCTCGACAAGATCTAGGTACAAGATGTTGGGACTCGAACCAATCGAGCCTTTGCAATATCTGTCGTTACAAGTCCAACAAAAACCCATGGGGGATGAAAAGAAAGATGATGGAGCATGAGATCCTTTTAAAATGTTTCTCAAGGAATCCCTTGCCCGACAATGGAACAAAATGATGGAAAATGTTGCACATAGCCTTCGGCGATTGCCCACATGAGAAGCATCTTCATCAAGTAGACATGCAACCCCCTTCAAGGTACAGGTAATTTTTTATATTTCATTATTTGTAGCGTTGATAAATGTGGATGTTGTAGATAAATGGTTGAATCTGTTCGAAGGGTATTTTTCGGTCCATAATTTTTTCAATAGAGAAAAGATTACATTTGCACTCCTCAAGGTCATCCCCCATGTTAAGGACTGGTGGGATACTTACTCTGAGAAAAGGTCCATAGAGGAATCTACAATATTTGTAGTTTCCCGAACATGGGATTCCTTCCGAGATTCCATTAAAGAAAAATACTACCTTTTTGGAAGATACAAGGACTAGTACACCAGATGGACCACCCTGCATCAGGAAAGGGACCAAACAGTACCAAATTTCACCAATATTTGCCATACCCTGTGCACCAAATTGGGTATCAAAGACTCTGAACGATATCTAGGACTCAAATACCATGATTGTTTGCATAGATACAATCAAACAGAAATGGATTTTCTTGACATTACCTCATTGGGTACAACTTATAGATATGTTGTCAACATCGAGCAGAAATTTAAGTAGAAGAGATGAGATTTTGGATCTGCAAACTCCTCATAGCCAAAGTAGGGAAAAGACGGCCCCAACCCACACAACAAGGAACAATGAAAAAATGGCCACTCTCTGGAAAACCAGTACAATACACAACACAAGAAGGGAAATGAGAAGACGAAGAAGGACATGGGAAAATGGTGTGAATACCATAAAATCCCTTGGCACAACACCAAAGAATTTTCCTCCAACCAGTCACTCATGGTCGAGCTAAAGGCTTCCGAGTCAGAGGTCGATTATGACTTTGAATCAACTCCAGAAGGAGGAAAGTGGATTATCGATGCTGAACCCAGTTCCAATATCACTACCACCAAAGTCCAATCAAGAAAAATAGAAGAACCAGAGGAAGGGGGATGCCTCTTTCACTCACAAATGTGGGTAAAGGTGGCTCTGCTTCATTTCATTGTCTACAACGACAGTCAGAAGAACCTCGTCTCAACAGGGGTTGTCAAGCAGCTAGACATGTTGACGACACAACGCCCACATCCCTACACCATGGGTTGGCTTTGCCAAGGAAGAGATCTATGTGTTAGCCAACAACGTTGTCTGCTCTACGATATCAAGCCTTTCAAAGATGAAGTATTTTTTGATATTGATCCCCTTGAAGTTTTTGATGTTCTTTTAGGACAACCATATTTTTGGAAGCATCATGTTGTGTATGAGTCTAGACCTCGCAGTGTTATTATTACTTTGGGTAGACAATTGTACATGATACCATAGGTAGTGTCGCCTACCACTATTTCTTTATTCTCTGGTAAGCAATGTAGTAAGGTCATTTTAGAGACCAAGTAGATAGTAAGCATAAGGTCACCACCACATCTATGGCCTCTACCCAAAGCCTCTCTTTGTAGCATAAGCAAGTGGACAGGATCATGGAAGAGTATAGATAAATCTTCTCCTCACCCACCAAGGTATCAACGCACTACAGAGTCATGCATCCAATTGATCTAACACTCTGTGCACCTCTGCTTAATGGACCAGTCTATCATCGCTCGCTGATGGAAACTGAAGAAATAAAGCATCATATCCAATAGCTTCATCAAGAGGGGAACATCAGACCCAAATCCTCCCCTTGTGGAAGCCCGATTGTACTGGTGCAGAAGAAGGATGGGACCTGGGGACTCTGCATTGATACAAAGAGTTAAAAAAAATCACAGTCAGCAACCGGTACCCAATTCCCAAAATTGATGACCTTCTTGACCAACTCAAGGGGGGAAATTTCTTCAGCAAGATTGAAATAAAGTTTGGCTACGACCAGGTTCCCATCAAACCATCTGATGTATGGAAGACAACTTTCAAATCTAAATAATGTCTCCTCGAATGGTTGGTCATGCCCTTTGGCTTAAAAATTGCACAAACCACTTTCATGAGGTTGATGGATGATGTATTGAGACCCTTCACCAACTCTTTTGTGGTGGTATATTTGGATGACATCCTCATCTTCAACAGAACTTGGGAGGAGCACATGCAGCATATTCTGCAAGTTTTGAGCACTCTGCAGTAGCACAAGCTATATGCCAACTTGGAAAAATTCTCCTTTGGCATGAAAAAGATCCAATATTTGGGTTGCATTGTTGATGAGCATGGGGTACATGTTGATCTAGCTAATATCCAAGTCATATGTGACTAGCCAGCCCTAACCACATTAATCGAGCTTCAGAGCTTCTTGGGACTAGCCAACTTCTATCGATGGTTCATGTTGGGATTCTCCCATATTGCATGGGCCCTCATCCAAGTGACCAAGGGAGGTGGCAGGGCAAAGTTTGTGTGGGGAAAGGAACAACAACAAGCATTTTTTGGCCTAAAGCATCACTTGTGCTCAACTCTAGTACTCTCCTTTCCGATCTGCAACAACCATTCAATATTGAGACAGATTCATAAGATTATGTTGTAGGTACGGTTCTCACTCAGCAAGGTCATCCGATTTCATACCATAGTGAGACACTCTTAAATATTGTCCAAAAATACCCCACCTATGGCAAGGAAATGTATTCCATTGTACAATCCTATTGTCAATGGAAACATTACATTTTGGGAAAGGAGACGATCATCCACACTGATCACAAGCCTCTGCAGTTCATACAAACACATGAGAAGTTGCTGAATGACCTCCATCAGAAGTGGTCCACCTACATCCAACATTTCCATCTCAACATCAAGTATAAGACAGGTAGCACAAATCTTGTCACTGACTTCCTCAGTCGACCTCTCATGGTTTCACTCACCATTGTGCTCCATTCTTGTGGACACGAGGCATCTGAGTGACCCCAACTTTATTATCAATATTCGGACTTCACCACCACCTATCAGCTCTTGGGTAAAGGAACGAGTGTCACCGATTTTCACATTCAAGACATATTTTTATGCCATCTATTCCATCTCTATGTTCTTGTAAGCGATCATGCAAAGAGGATTTTGGAAGCCCACTACAGTCAGATGACAACACATTTTGGCATGGATAAAACTGTGGTCTTTCTACAAAAACATTTTTATTGGCCAAAACTTTGACAAGACGTCGGCAAGTATATCATATATTTCATTGTCTGTGCCATTTCTAATCCAACCATCAAGAAGCAAGGTTTATACACCCCTCCTCCTACTCCCGAGAAGCCTTGGGAATCCATCTCGATGGATTACATGTCTGGCCTTTTGACCACCAAGCAAGGCAATGATTTTGTATTTGTGGTCATTGATCAGTTTTCAAAGATGGTCATCCTCACAGCCTCCAATAAGAACATCACATCGGTAGATACTACCAAGATCTTTTTCGAACGAGTGTGGGTCCATTTTGGGATACCACAGACCATTATCTCCAACTAGGACAACAGGTTGCTCAACACATTTTGGTCAAGTCTCTAGTCATTGTTGGACACCAAACTCACTAAATCCATTGCTTTCCACCCCCAAACAAATGGAAAAAAAAATGGCATTAATCAGATGATTGTGCACATCCTACACATGTAAAACTCTAAGCATCTGTGTAAATGGGATGAGAGTCTTCCCTATGTTCAACATAGTTAAACCAAGGCTCTCCATAGATCCACAGACCATATCCTATTTTAGGTGGGGTTGGCATTCCAACTCTTGGGTCCCACTGATGTTGCACTACCTCTTGCAACCACATAGACAAACTCTTCCCATGTTCAGTATGAGACTGAAAAATCAACCAAATTCATTGAGAAGGTTCAACACATCCGCCAACAGGTCCATGAGATTTTCTAGAAATTCAATGCTAAGTACAAACAATGCCATGATCAACATAGGGTACTGCACCAGTTTTAGATTGGAGACAAGGTATGGTTACATTTGCATAAAAATCATCTTACAGGGCCCCATCAAAAGCTCTACACACTTCGTTATGTCTCTTACACTATCACCAAGGTTGTGGGTAGAAATTCTTTTGAGATCAACACTCCACCCTTCCTTGGCTTGCACCGAGTGTTGAATGTGGACCTCCTTCGACCATATTTTCCACCATTACTAGACGCCTCAGAGATCGCATAAACAATGACACCAATAGAGCTCAACCCTGGCTACATGAAACATGCATCCACTGATCAGATAGTGTACATAAAGGTCAAGGGCACTCTCCAACAAAGGATCCAACTTTATTGGGTTGTCAAGGCAGGGAAGCTCCTACACCAAGGCAAGTGGCTCACCAGGGGCCAAATTCAACAGAATTTTCCTCACCTGATGGTGGAACTCAATGTGATGGAGACCATTTCTTCCTAAGGGAGTATGAATGATACAGGTTGATGTTGGTGGCCACCCACCTATTCCAATTGGCTCCTCTTGAAATTTTTTAGTTCAACACGTTCTTTTGTACTTATTTGTAATTGTGGGTTCTACACTTTAGAGGTTGTTTGAATCCCTACACATATTTTAGGAGGAGACTGGTGGCCTCCCAACTAGTCCAACTGGATTATTTTGGATGTTTTCATGTCAGGACATATTTCTGTACTTCCAGGGTCGTTTTGGGGCCATAAATAGTGTTTTTTTGTCTCGCCACAGTCAAACTGTAGACAAAGTTAGAATTTGATGGCGTAATGTGTATTTATTGAAAATACCTTTCCAACGGGCTGTCACACGCCTAAAACAGAGGTCGTATGAAAAATTTATGACCCCGAGAAGTTGAGGTACCAACTTACCCATGGGGGCCCACATGGATTTTGGATTTTCACCTCCTAGGGTTAGGTTTTTGGATGTCTAGGGTTTTGGCATTCATGAGTAATATTAAAAAGGCCTCTGGAGCCTCATTGTAATAAAAAAAAAATTGCTCAGATGGATGCGCATAGCAACCAAATCTCTTCTCAGAGATAACTACCACCATTTGAGCAAGTTGTTTCAGTTCTATAGTTTTACAATTCATCCTACATCATTTATTTAATATAAGATATTGTTCATTGGATATCTGTGTTGTTCTCCATATCTTTGTGTTTATTGTATTCAATCTGTTAATCAATTCATTCCGCTCCTAAATCAGGATCAATCGTCGAGATTGTAAAAATATCGTACATAGAAGGAGAGGAAGAGAATTCTTAGTTAAGTCCTATAATAGAAGAGTTGGTAAGTCCTATTCATAAAGGATCATGTGTCGATTCCACGACCCTGTGTGTGTCACCTAGATCATAAATCACATTCGAGTATTTTTCAAAAGCACTCATAGTTAGCGAGGGCGGACAAAGTAGCAGTAGCCAAATCATTGGAAGAACTGTGTAGAGTCATAGTCAATCAACATTTCCTAGGGGGGGTCTACACAAAGCAACATGGCATGGGTATATTACATCCTTAGACTTCTTGAGTTCTAGGGATTTGGATTAAAGGACCCAGAACAACACCTATTTGTCTATGAGATAATTTGGGTTGAAAAGAATGTCCACAATGAGGTCATAAATATTGTGCAGTTGGAAACAACATTTAGAGGTTGTGCATTAGTATGGTACATGAAACTGCAGAGTACCATGCCTACGGGACAAGCTAGGATGTTAGCAGAAATTAGACAAGCATTGTTAAAAGATTTCAAGAAGCCAAAGTCTGAGTCGCAGTACATTACAGAGTTGAAGGAAATCAAATAGGTGCAAACTAAATCAATCTGGGATTATGAACAACGTTTTAAAGATATGATGGGTAGATTGGCATTCCAGATCACTGATCAACAAAACCAAGAATGGTTTATTACAAGACTTCTACCACACATTTGTAGGTCATTGATTCAACAGAAGGTTGTGTCACAGCTTAAAAGCTTTGGAGATTGCAATGAAATTGGAAGCATCCAGACAATGGAAGTATGACCCAAGTATAGACGCAATTGGTTTCCTTGACAATTCAACTGGCAAAGATTACAAAAGGGAAGGAGAAATGGGAACAAATATGGTGTACTAATTGTAGGAGTGGAGGCCACCATAAGGACGAATGCACAACATTTGCATAATATTTGGCAATTGGAGCATTCAATCCATTACTAGGAGGGTGATACTGTGAGATATGTAAGAAATGGGGTCATCATTCGACTGAGTGTCCATTACTGCAGAAATATCAAAGTACACCAAGGAAATTATTTTGCAACTTCTGCAAGTCAGTCGGACATGAAGAGAAGGATTGCCATGCCTTCGATTTGATGAGAGAGTTCACTTCAGATATGCATATGATTCAAGAGGAGAATGTTGTGAAAAAAGGAGGTGGTCCACGGTATAATAATCAAAGAGGATTTAATCCAAGAAACAGAGGAAATTTTGGCAGAGGTCGAGGTAGAGGAAATTTTGGAAAAGTAAGTAGAGGACTGATAATATGTTACAATTGTAATCAACCAGGGAACTTAGCTCATGACTTACTGAACCCTTGTACAACATGCACGTACTATAGAGCATTGGACCATGTGAAAAAATATTGTCCTCAACTACTTGCGAAATGACATGAAAGAGGAAATCAGAACCAGAACCCAAATCAGAATGTACAAAAAATATCAGTCGAAAAGTGCAATGAAGGACCTAGAATAGTAGTTGTTATGTGCAAAGGAATTTGAACAGAGGATGATGTGATGAGTGGAGGGAAACATGTTGAGCAGTGGGTAAGGAAGTCAACAGGACCTATGCCAACATTCGACCCTGGAAAAAAGAAGTAGACGTATCATAGGGAAAGAAAAGAGATACTAGGACCAGATTGGGTAGCATCAACAACATTTGCACCTCATTTCTGTGATTGTACTATGCAAAATAAATATCTTGGGAAGTTAAGTACTCTAAGAGAGTTCCTCAGAATTTGAGTAGAGTTAATGAAACTCAAGACCCTAGTGGGAAATTCTTGCAGTGAACTTTTCTTTATGTTTATGCACCAAATTGTAGCTAGACAACCACCATTAGAAGCATAGTTTTCATGCCATTTCAAAATCGAGGTCATAATAGAGACTATGAGAAGTATTGCAGTAGTTACAACTATTTTACGTTGCAACTCTAAACCCTCAAGGAAAATTATTGCAGTACAATCATCCCTCTGTTTATGAATTAGGTTAACGTTGGACTAGTTCCATTAGAATCATAGTGGATATGCATTTTTATTAGGTTCATAATAATAATTTTGCGAAATATTGCAAAACTTGCATTGTTTCACATTGAGACCTCAAAACCCTCATGATAATTTTGGTGTGATTATATTTATGTTTGTGATCCAGATTATAGCAAGACCAATGCTATTAGAAGTGGAATGGCCATGCCATTTCTATATTGGGACAATAATAATGATTCTAATTAATATTGAGGAAGTTATGTAAACATTTTAAAATCGTAGCCTCCAAACCCTCTTTGCATAAATGATCCATTAAAAAGAAATCTATTTCATCAAAACCCTAGTTCTGCTTTTAGGTTTTTCTAAGGAAGATGTATTTTACAATAAATATAAGGGTCATAGTATTGAAGAATACATAAAAGGTAGTAAGTCCAAATATTAACAATCTTGGAAACACTTTATGTACCTTAATTTTAGGAATGACATGGCCATATTGGGTCCATCAATGTACTTTAAGGAGATGTTTAGACTTATAAAAGAAGAATATGAAAAATATTTTTAAACGATGGTCTCAAAGCACGAAGAAGGATACAAAGAGCACATGATAACTTCCCACTATAGGTTTATGGATGTCTTCAACAAGACAAGGTTATTATTTCTGTAAATACCATAACAACAAGCATGATTTCATCGATATATTGACTTGGTTAAAATATTGCAAGTCCCTTGAAGCATATCTAGAGAAAATAGGTTGAGGATGAGAATGTTCAATTTTTTTAAGATTCCAATGTTAATATGGATAAATAAGTTTTGATTTCATATTTCATGATATAAGATATGGATGGTGGAAATATTATTCTTGGATATCCTTGTTCCTTGGATGGGCTCATTCGGAATGGTGGAAATATTATTCTTGAACCTATAGACACATTAGATGAAGATCCCAAGGTTGAATAGAAAGGGCGGGAGGGAAGAGGACACAATGCATGGTATATTTTTTGCATTTTTCATTCATTCATGGGCCTTAACTACCCTGTTACTATTATAGGTGGATGTTAGTGATTTCCCTAGAGATATCGTAAAGAAATCCTTGCATATTATGGATCAATTTCCGGGAGCAAAAGATCAATTATGAAAAAGGAGCTTACACCCAAAGAAAATCCCCTATAATGGATATAAAATGCAAAAAGAATCTATGGAACACTATTTAATTTATTAAAGGAACAACTTAGTGAACAATTAAAGAAAGAAGAATCAATAACTAAGATTGGTGCATATCACCACACATACTATCATGAGAAACAATAATCATGAAGGCAGTGTTGGTGATCATCAATAACATGAATAGACCTATTATAATACATAAATATGGACCATTAATAACACAAATGACTAAAGAAGAGAAAAAAGTAGCATAATGGAAAACAACGGCTTTAAACATTCAAATAAATAAAATTTTAAAATTCTTTTGTATTTGAAAATGTTGATGTGAAGTTTAAATATGGGTATAGTTAAAAATCACATTTAAATTCAAATTTAAAAGGTGTGAGTTGGTTATAGGTTGGATGGTTGACATGAATGAATGTTATCCTCCTCAATGGGGTTTAATTCCCTTTAAAATGACAATGACATGAATAAATATATTGTTGTAATGGCTTACTAAATTCACTCTTCCATAGCAGGGCTAAAAAAATATAAACCAAACTCTAAGATCAAACTTAAAAAAAAAAATTAATTGCAGAGCTATCTTACCATCTTACCGGGAAATGCAAATATTGTCGAGAACTAGTGTCTTCGACCGAAAAAAGGGAGACTGTTGTTTGCTGGATAGCCATCAAAAACTATTTTACGGCTCTCTGCACAAAAATGATCTAAATTTCCCTTCATGTAAATGATATATAATCATTAATGTCGAAAATCGATATACTTTGTTTTCTTCTTCCATTTTAGCAGCTCCTTGATCTGATCAATAGCGAATCCCGTGATTTCTTGCTAAAAGACAAAAACAGGACCTTATTTTCTTATTATAAATGTTTACAAAAATTGCGTGAAGCTTTGTTGAAGTATCAAAGCTGTACCGCCTTACAATTATAATCCCAAACAGCACAGTGATCCTGGAATTCTCTGGACAGAATTTTCTTGTCGAGCTCAGAACTCTCCATATTGTTTATGTAAGAAAGTCATATGAACAAAGAATTGGTGGTTTCCAGGCGTCCTCCCAACCATGGACGCATTTTACCGTGCAGAAAGTTTCATCATATCATTTTCCAGAGGGGATTTGTCATCGGCTACAGCAACAGTGTTTTGTCTGAATGTTTACACAAATCGGGAATGTCAATAATAAAATAATTGATAATATTACTTAAGCAAGATTAGCCAATGTGATTTCTGGGGATTTTTCATAATTTTCACAATCCACATAAATTGTTTTGTGAAGAGAATTACAAAGTAACTTTACTTTTAGTTATAGTATATTGTGTATCTAAATTTTGCTTCTAATAACATTATAATTTTGATTTCATATGCAGATTGCATTGAAATAATTATATATATTTAAAATTATTTTTTCCTAATTAAATTAACATAAATTATAGAGTAGATTACAAATTATTTGTAACTAAGAGTAAATTTACCAAACTTGTTGTGGTGTTTAGTGTCCAACCATAGAATTCATTTATGGATTACAATCCCAAGCCATAACATGATACCCCTAGAGTGAAGGAAGTTCTTGTAGGGCTTTAATCTCAGTGAGTGTGACCCATCTCTCTCACAACATGACTAATTTGTTCACTACTAAACACTCCAAGCCCTCATCGAGAAATCAATCAGCCTTAGCACTTTCTTCTCTTTCACGACATAAGGAAGATCTTGCATTTTCGTGCTCCACAATTCTTCAATGATCTTCTTCCCTTCGAGTGCAAGCAAAAGGTATGCAAACTTTTTTTTTCTTACTAGGAGCAACTTGGGGAAGATACACTTTCCAAAAGAGTCCATGAGAAGCACTAATATGGTTGTAGGTTTTAATAGTGTTTGTTTCCACTATTGTAAACATTCCAACTACAATTTACCATTTTGTTTCGTCTTTCAATTCTTAGAGCAAGTCCCTAACCCCCATAGGCTCTTTCCAACAATAATTTCGTGGGAATGCTCTTTTCATTTCCAAGCATAAAGAGCCATGGGTTTACACAAGTTTCAATGAACAAAGAGAGGAAGAACATTATAATGGGAGAGTGGATGATGCTCTCCCAATTCGAATGGGTAAGAATAAGAATGATACATGAATAAAAGAGAGTAATAATTTTCTCCCAAGAGTTGCATAAAACAAGTGCACTCTTCTCAAAAAGCAAGGAGAAACATCCAAAAAAAACATCCAAGTCAAATATTGATGGGAAATGTTTGTAAGGAAGCATGGGTAAGGAAGGTTTTACATTGAACGAAAAGTGTCGAGTCATATCACCCATGTGGGCCCTCCTTTCCTCTTCCCCCTTGGTATCATGATGGTCCTTTTATTACTTCGCAAAAAACCTTTTTGGTGGATATTTCATTATTATGTATTTATTTTTATTCATTCTTTCACATGCATAAATACACCATGGAAAACATAAAA
>JZKD02S2379688.1:285433-306986 GCA_000966675.3 Picea glauca | reverse complement strand
CATCAACATCTGGTGTAATAGGGTGGAGGAGATCTATGCTATTTATGTTCCACTCCTTTTCTATTGGTTTCTCCAATAGAAACCCTCTTGGAGCCTTGAATTGCTTGGAGGAGAAAGTGGTAGTTTGCATTCAGCCACCGAAGTTCCTTCCCAGTTTCCTTCAAAGTAGTGTTTCTACTCTCCTACACCTCATCATAGTACCTGGCTATAAGCTCCTTGGCTTTCCAATATGAATCCAATAATATAGAATCGAGTGGTGTAGCTTCTGAGGAACCTTCTCTCCAATTGTTCAATCAATATCTATCTTATGTCGCTATGTGAACACCTTGGCAATTTGTATAACATTTGTCTTCTTGCATTGTCGAGGTCGACAAAATTCTTATGACATTCAAGCTCTAGAATTCGATGGTCTTCCCCTTTGCAAAAGCATATTCTTGGGACCTTTGATGACTTTCTTTTATAAATCCTCTTCCCAACGAGCTAAGAAAAGCCTCATAAACTAGAACTAAAACTCCCCTCCATATTTCTATGCTTAGAACTAAAACTCCCCTCCATATTTCTATGTTGTGTTGGTTGTTTTCCACTATGGAAGTTACTCTACTTGCTTTTAAACCTCCAAGCCAATTTCAAGTATCGGTTTCAAATAACATGAAGAGAATTGTTTTCTCATCCCACCGAGAATGAGAAACAATTAGTCCTATAGTACTTTAGCTTTCATGGTATTGCGTGGGTCCACCACATATAACGTTAAAGATAAAGTAACCATGTTAAAGACATATCTTAAAAATTAAAAAGCTTCGATGATTTAACTGAAATTTTATAAGAGATTATGAAAATATGCTAAGTATATGATAATTATAGTGATAGTCAATAGGATTTAAATTTTAGCCTTCTGTTTGTACAAATAAATTTGAGCAAGTTACCAATTCTCTTTTATCTTGTTTTTATATCAGAAACGTAAATTTTAAATCATTTCACTGCAACATCATCGGGTACAGGAGCAACTTGCAAGCATATCCACTCTTTACCCGCAACAATTTAACCAAATTCCCGACAGCTGCAACCACGGAACCAACCAATTCGCCGCACATGCCGCCTTAAATTTCGTTCTGAAACACAATGTATATATTACTGTAACGCCAGGATGTGTTAGCAGCATGGAGATTGGCATCATCCCTACTGTATGCTGCTCTCTCAAACATATTCGACATCAATGGACACGCACATGGCAAGCTCAGATTTGTTTTAAACCGATCTGAAGTTAATATTATCAGATTCAAAGTTAAAATAAAATGAAACTACGTTCATTTTTTAGAATTTCACCAGCTAAATTTAAATTCATTGGTAAGTAATTTCTATGTATGAAGGGTTTCTTTTACATTAACCATATGGCTTCATCTGGTTCTTCTACAAGTTCGACCACTGTCACACTGTTATTTCTCATTTTAACGCCGGTGGAAGACAGGCACTTACGTACCCTCGTCGTCTTCACAGCATAAATATTTGGGTCAATCCCTGCAGTAAGTGAGGACAAACAACAAAACGGAAATTAGAAAGATGTTCTCATTTATCCAACGCCAGATGTGAACGATGATTACGTTTTAGGTACTTTTCAGCTCATAGTGCTTGCACCCTACAAAATCGTTTACACTTTTTCACATTTTGGCCAGCCATATACAGCTTGCTATGGGGCAGTCAGGTGATAGGAGATATATACATAGTAGGAAGTCCTACAAAAACATTCAATACTACATAGAAAATTGTATATAATATTCAATACTACATAGCAAACTGTATAGTATATAGTTGTAAAAACATTCAATACTACATAATAAACATAATAAACTGTATATAATATTCAATATTACATAGCAAACTATATAGTATATAATTATAGAATTTCAATCTCCTATTGATAAGTTCATCTTCTAATGATACGTTCATATTCTGGAACAGTAAACTACATGACTGGTTCACTAAGTTCATCTTCTAATTATACGTTCATATTCTGGAACAGTAGACTACATGACTGGTTCACTCAGAAATAACCCCTCCATCCACTCAAAAAGGTTGCCAGATTTGGATCAAGCTTTTACCCTACTAAGGACAGTACTTTTACCAATTAAATTTGGATATGACAGCTCAGTCTAATTTTCCTATCAATGTATTTAATGTATCATCTTAAAATGTTTTTTAATAAACATTACCGATATGGACAACCTTCCTATGAAATATGAAATTTACTATGAAATCAATAAAGATGAAATGTATAACGGAACTATTTTGTGGTATCATTGTCTGGTACATGAAGGAAGGTTCCTAGGATCTAAGTTTGATAGTAAATGAAATATTTAATGCATAATCAATGTAACCCGACAATTAAGGAGTGGTGGGTTGGTGAAGTAGGGGTTCACTTTTTTCATTTTTTATGGCCACCCGGTCCCGTGAAATACATTTTACACCCAAACTTCTGTCATATACATTTTGCACGCAACAATTCGGTCATATACATGAGAGTAATTTATAGAAATACACTGAACAAATACGGAGTCGCGGGTTCACACTTTTCATGTCCAGCGTGTGTTCTGTGATATACATTTTGCACCAAACACTTCCACTATGTCAATTTTGCACCCAACAATTTCGTCATGTACATGAGACTGATTAATTTATAGAATATTATAACATTGTATGAAGATTTATAGAAATTTATATAACGCTATAACATGTTTTACTTAATGAATAGTATAAACAATTATTTAAATTGTATTCAATAAAAAAAAATTATAAGTAAGATTGTATAAAAGTCTATCAAAATGAAGGACTACAGAGAATTTCCATGGTTTCAAGCTGTAAATACTGAGCTACCCTAAGGGGTAACCAGCTCAGTCAGTCGAACCGCTTCATAACTGAAGTCTAGACTGCTAATGACGCAAAAAGAGTTCAAAACTCTGGCCCGTAAGTGTGGTCGTTATAACTATGGAAAGTGTAGACAACATAACTATAAAAACCATGGACAAATGCATGAAAGGTTGGCATGCACATGGGAAAACAACAAAGAAAAACAAGAGACAGATCACCGGTATGGGTTGTAGTGCGGCGATGCAGCCATGCAGAAGGAGCCAAATGTCGTGTCCCCAGGAGGAGGTTGCTCCTCCTCGACTAGTGTCTGGTCCAGTTGCATGGCATCCTCTGTCTGTGATGGCACATGATCTTCCTTTTGGACGTCCTCCCGTTGTGATGGAAGCCTATGCTCCTCGCGGTCTGCCTCTGTGTGGACCAAAGTTTCATGTGCCAACACTGGTGCAGAGGTTGTTGTTGGTTGGGCTGTTGTTGCTTGGCCTGTCTCTGGTGGGAGGTGATGAACACCCTGTAACGTAGAGAGAAACTGCAGGAGTTGAGAGGATTTGTTGTCCAGGGTCTCTAAGTGAAACCGAAGGTCGTCCATGTCATGGCACAGGTCAAATACCAGGCTCTGCACCAGTGCAAGGAATGTTTGTCACTCACATTCTAGGTCAGCGTTGGAACCGACTCGAGATTGGGGTTGTCGTCGTGAATTTTGACTGGCTTCCGAACCATCTATCTGAAATTGGGCATCGTGAGGCTGGTCCTGAAGTGACTAGGTAGTTGGAGAGTTGGGAGGAGCCAAAGGGTCTGGGTGTGAAATAGATGTTGAATTGCGTAAAGGTCTTGAGTTGTAGTCGAGTGACGGCCTTGAGCATTCCATCCCCTCAATTCAGTTGGCAAGAGATGCACCAAGGGGTGGGAGAGAAGCATGAATTTGAGTCGACTGTGCCAGGGACGAGGACGAGGTGGTCGAAGAGGAGGAGGATAGAAATGAGGGAGAAGGCGGGGGACGGAGGACTAGGTGGGGTCGGTTTAGCTGGCAGGATGACATGTATTTCAACTTCCCTCGTAGTCGGGGCATCTCTGGGATAGTGGGAGAGTGAAAATGCGCCAGCAACAGAGAAGGAGAGGAAAAAAGCAGAGCATGGAAAGGCTGAGTAGGAGGTCGAGCTCTGAGAAGAAAAACTAGGAAAGAATAGGCCATCTGGGGCCGCTAGAGCAATTGAAATAGGTCGGGGAGCTGGTGAGGTTCCATAAATGGTCACACGCGTACAGTAAAGTCCCAGCAAGGTCCGTCGAAAGGATGTGAAGGCAGAGCATGGTGCACTGAGAGTAATGGCTCTCTACCTCAAGCGAGCTGAAATTAAAGTCATGAAACACGTGGGTAGGAAGTTGAAGTACATGGGTACGTGGGAAAAAAACGGAAAAAATAGTGGTAATGTCTGTTACATAGGTTTGTTGACAAAAAGCACCAAAAAAATTAGCATTCCTGGCTTATTTTGTTTAAAAGAAGGGATCGTGGACACAATAGAAATTGAAATTTATGAAATGAAAGGTTCCTGGACAGCATAATTTATACACAAGATATGTAATTTTACAAAGCGGAGCTCTCATTCAATACTTGGCCAGTTTTTGGATGGCGGGTTCTCGGGATGTTGGGCTCAAAATTAGGCTTATGTTCTTTCGTGCCCTACAAAAAGCACCAATAGTTCTGCGATATACAAACTGAAAATCGGACTTGCGTACTATTATAATTTTAAAGGCCCAAGGCAAAAACCACAAAAAATAGTAGTAACGTCTGTTACATAGGTTCGTGGAGAAGTGTTTGGTGCAAATTTGACATAGGTTCGCGAATGCTACTTGACATACAAATTGACATAATAATTCACAAATTAGTTTTCTCTAAAACAAGGGCTGGTGGATACAAAAGAAATTCAAATTTATCAAGTTATAAGTTCCTGGACAGCATAAACTACACATATGAAATCTGTAATTTTTTAAAGTACATGGATTCTGGGTTGTCGGGGTGTTGGGATGAAAATTGGGTTTTTGTTGTTGCGTGGCCTACAAATAGCACCGAGACTTCCGCGATATATAAATTGACAAGCGGTCTTGCGAACTATTTGAATTCTTGGTTCGCAGGTTCTCGGGCTGGCGGGCTGAAAATGAAATATGTAATTGGGCTAAAAATTGGGCTTTTGTTGTTCTGTGGCCTACAAAAATCAAATGTGTAATTTGATTAAGTAAATATATAGAGCATGCACGAAAGATTCATTCTGGTTTGTCGGGTTTACGAGCTAAAAATTGGGCTTCTGTTGTTCTGTGCCCTACAAATAACACCGAAAGTTCTGCGATATACAAATTGACAAGTTGTTTTGCGGACTATTTGAATTTTTGGATCACAGGTTATCTGACTGGCGGGGTGAAAATTGGGTTTCTGATGTTCCGTGGTCTACAAATAGCACCTACAGTTCCACGATATAGATATTGACAACCAGACTTGCAGAGTATTTGAATTTCAAGGGGCTCGTGTCAAATAACCAAATTGAAATAATAAACTCAATAACTTATTTTTCTATCAAAATTAGTTTTCCTTTCTACATATGCTGGTGGACAAAAAAAGAAAAAAAATAGTACTGAGGTCTGTTACATAGGCTGGTGAACATAAGTATGAAAAAAATAGCATTCTCATATTAGTTTTCTTTAAAAGAGTGGGTTCTTGATTTAGCTAGTTTTTGGATCGCGGGTTCTCGTGTTGGGGACCTGAAAAGCGGGCTTTTGTTATTCAGTGTCCTACAAGTAGCACCTAGATTTTTGTGATATACATATTGACAATTGAACTTGCGGAGTATTTGAATTTGAAGGGGCTTGTGTCGAATAACCAAATTGAAATAATAAACTCAATAACTTATTTTTTCTATCAATAAAATCATTTATAATTAATTAAAACAAGTTTAGCATTCACGAATTAGTTTTCCTTTTTACATATGTTGGTGGATAAAAAAAGAAAAAAAAAGTAGTACTGACATCTGTTACATAGGCTGGTGAACATAAGTATGAAAAAAATAGCATTCTTGAATTAGTTTTCTTTAAAAGAGTGGGTTCTTGACTTAGCCAGTTTTTGGATCACCGGTTCTCGGGCTGGGGACCTGAAAAGCGGGCTTTTGTTGTTTTGTGTCCTACAAATAGCACCGACAGTTTCACGATATACAAATTGACAATCAGACTTGCGAACTGTTTGAATTTTAAGAAGCTCGTGTTCAAAAAATTTAGCATTCCCGAAT
This sequence comes from Picea glauca, assembly GCA_000966675.3. Classification (NCBI taxonomy): domain Eukaryota; kingdom Viridiplantae; phylum Streptophyta; class Pinopsida; order Pinales; family Pinaceae; genus Picea; species Picea glauca. The sequence continues at coordinate 300,855 of JZKD02S2379688.1, read as the reverse complement.
TAGTTTTCTTTACATAGGTTTTACATACGCTGGTGGAGAAAAGGAAAAAAAATATAGTACAAATGTCTGCTACATAGGGCAGTCGACAAAAGGACCAAATAAATAGCATTCCCGAATTAGTTTTCTTTAAGACCATAAACTATACATAGAAAATGCGTAATTTTCTATACATAGTGTCTATAAAAATCTAGGAACACATAAAAGCAGAAAAAAAAAAACTAGCATTTCCGAATTAGAGCATGGACGGAACCCTCATTCGATACTTAGGCAGTTTTTGGATTGCGGGTTCTCGAGCTAGGGACCTGAAAATCGAGCTTTTGTTGTTCCATGTCCTGTAAATAGCACTGAGAGTTCTGTGATATACAAATTGTCAATGGGACCTGCGGACTATTTGAATTTTAAGGGGCTCGTGTCCCAAAAATGTAGCATTCACAAATTATTTTTCTTTACATAGGTTTTACATACGGTGGTGGACAAAAGCACAAAGAATATAGTGCCAATGTATGTTACATAGGGCGGTGGAGAAAAGGACCAAATAAATAGCATTCCCGAATTAGTTTTCTCTAAAACAGGGGCTCGTGGATACACGAAATTGAAATGTATCAAATTATAGGTTCTTAGAGACCATAAATTATTCTTTAAAACAGGGGCTTGTCGACACAAGAAATTGAAATTTATGAAATTATAGGTTCCTGGAGACCATTCCCGAATTAGAGCATAGACAAAACCCTCATTCAATACTTAGCCAATTTTTGGATCGTGGGTTCTCGGGCTGGGGACCTGAAAATTGGGCTTATGTTGTTCCATGTGCTGCAAATAGCACCGAGAGTTCGTGATATACAAATTGACAATGAGACCTACAGACTATTTCAATTTTAAGAGGCTTGTGTCCCAAAATTTTAACATTCGCAAATTAGTTTTCTTTACATAGGTTTTACATATGATGGTGGACAAGAGCACAAAAAATATAGTGCCAATGTCTGTTACATAGGGCGGTGGAGAAAATGACCAAATAAATATCATTCTTGAATTAGTTTTCTCTAAAACAGGGGCTCGTGGATACAAGAAATTGAAATGTATTAAATTATTGGTTCCTCGAGAGCATAAATTATACATAGCAAATATGTAATTTTTTAAAGTAGATATTTACTTATATATATATATATATATATATATATGAAATATGTACTTTTATAAATTATGGGGATGAGATTTTATAGAGCATGCACGGAGCCCTCATTACATACTTGCATAGAGCCCTGATTCGATACTTAGGCAGTTTTTGGATCGCGGGTTGTGGAGCTGGCAGACTGAAAATTGGGAGTCTGTTGCTCCATGGCCTACAAAGAGCACTTTTGTTGTTCCATGATATACAAATTGACAAGCGGACTTGCAGACTATTTTAATTTTAAGGGCCTTTGTGGAAAAAGTATGAAGGGCAAGTGGTGAAGATGCAAGAAATGACATACTCTCTACACGTTAGAGTACAAAAAAAGTAGTGAACACAATTTTATGAAATTTATATAAAAAATAATGAAACGTGTTACATATTCCTGGAAATTTAAAGAAACACACACACACACACACACACACACACACATATATATATCAAATATGATATTTCAAATTTGAGTCAATGATTTATTTCATACTTTATTTTGAAAATGATGAGGCCGAAGAAAATATGCATAGGAAAAAAAGAGAACTGAGATAAAATAAACAGAATGACTTCACATTCAGCATAGTTGAAGATAAAAATCTAAAAACACGTAAATATATAACGAGACAAAATAATAGTTTTATTTGGAATATATGAAAAAAATAATAGTTTGTAAATGGAAATGTAAATGCGTCTATCATATAGACTGAGATTGGGGCTCTTGAGGACCATAATAGAAATATGTACAAGAAATAGGACTGTGTAAAGAAGTTGGACATGGTACAATGTAATACGTGAAAAGTAGAAATGAGAAGATCATTTTTTGGCTATAGATTTCTACTCAGAAAAGTTGGAATAACTGGATTGATAAAGAAAGAACTATGCATTTCCCTGTTGGATTTCGTCGATGATAGTTTCTCAAGGGGGTGGCGTTGATGTCATTGTGGATTTTAATGCTGAAAAATTCATTTTCTAATTCGCTTAGATCAATTGAAAGTTTACACAGAGATTCATCAATGTCTCCATTCTATACCAAATACCGGACTAGCCATTTGTCCACCTCTTCTTCATGATATTCAAGAATCTTGTAAAAAAATTCTAAACACAAGGCCTTCAAATTATCAACTTGTTTATCGAAATCTTGCTTGCTTGAGGCCAGCAAGTTGAGGATTAAGCTGGGGTCCTCGAAGTCGTTTGTCTTTCCTGCTAAGTCTATTTTGGTGAGCTTTGTGAATAATTTTTGTTTCTTTGATATTGCTTGCTCACATGTTTGGACGATGAGATATAGGTTCTTCACTTTCTCTTTCCAGCATGCTTCTAATTGAGTGAGACGTTTATTGGAAGGGAGATCATGTTGTCTTCTTCTCGTCTCTGGCATGTTGTTGACATGAAAGGAAAAAGGTATGACCATGTGCACATAGAAAGTCTCTTCATTTTTTTAAATCCATTTGCATAAGTAGGAGCAATTTATGTGCCCTACTCCCTAGGGAATCCATATTATGTGATGTTTACAAGGCCTTAGTAATCAGTTCCATTCTTTTGTTGATATTTTTCTCGACATATCCTCTACAGGATGCGAGGAAGCTGGAGGACCATTTTAGATTTTTTGTAGGGGTGCACGTAGTAGCAGGCATGGCTATTCCCAAAGAACTGTAAAGCAATGGCATAGGAAACAAAGCTTCCTCTAATTCTTTAATCTGGTTCTTTAGCCTGGCATTTTTGGCTTCAATGACTCCAATGGAATCATAAAGAGCATCTCCAGTTTCCATGTGAAGTTGAGAGATTTTGGACGCCTGCATATTGGCAAGGTCAAGTTCTGAATGATGTTTTTTTTAATTATTTTTTACATCTCTTTTTTCAATGATTAATTTTTTTGATCCGGATTCAAAAACAACACTCTGGAATACAAAGGATTCATCTTCGTCAAAAATTAGGGTATCAACCATGTCCATTGAGCAGGTATGTTGAACTGCGTCTCCGGGATGATCAAGGTTGCAGAATATGCTTTCCAAATCAGCGTCAAGATCCATGTTTTCACTGTAAATTTCTGCATGGGAAGCTTGTGAGGAAGATGTTCATTGTATCTCTACAAAAATGTTGTAGAGCTGGTGCCAGTACTTTATGAAAACGTTGGTTTGCTCCAGACGCTGCTTGAAATGAAGAAATGGAGGGGACAATGTAACTCCCCCGGAAACATTGCTTCAATGCATGCGAATACAAAATCTCCTCATTAATGACAATATCTATGCGTGTTGTATGATGACCTGTTAGAAGTAAAGATTAATTGTTGCATACTTAGAAGTGCGAAGGTGGTAGTTACGGTGAAGAACATTTATGGATTGGAGGTTTCGTGAATGAACCAAGCTGGCAGCGTGAAAATGACTTTCCATGGTATTTGAAATTAATACTAGGAAGAGATTCGAGGTTTCATGAAGGAAGCAAGTTGGCGGCGTGCGAATGACATTCCATGGCGTTTGAAATTAAGACTGGGAAGGGATAAGAAAAGCCCTCGCAAAAATTACATTGATGGCAGAACTTCTCGAGCCTTGCGCGCATAAATGACATCTTAGACGGTGTCTACACAATGACCTGTTAGCATTAAAGATTTAGAAAGAAGAGATATATATATACATAAACACTATTTCTTATTATGCACACATGCGAAGGTGACGAGAACGAGAAGAGAAAGCAAGGAAGGAATGGCCAAGTCTAAAAGTGCATGGTGAAATTGTTGAGTGTTCAATGCTGAAACTGCATGAGTCAGAATTGTTTAGCTAACCAAACGAAAGGGCTGGGTCCAACTCCCAATGCATATTTCATAATTCATGTGCAACACCAACTCTGCGGTTACCAAATCAGTATATGTAGAAAGGAGGAAAAACTAAAAATGTACCTTCATAAAGTATGGACATGTGATTTTATAGAGCATGTACTGATATGTCATTCCATGCTTTGCTACTTTGCGGGTTCTCGGGGGAGCGGGTTCTTCATAATTCTCCACTCATCAGTTGGCTTAGGAAACTGAGGCATTTATTAAACTTTGCTTCCAGATTTTGGTCTAACCTAGTTTGCACGGTTCCTATTATCCTCAACTAGATCAGCTGGATCCCATGCGTAGGTCATGATATTCTGATAGGCAAAGATAAGGTCCTTGGCCTAGGAGAAAGTTCTCTTCTTCCAAATGATTTAATTTCTCATATTAATAGCAGAGGTATTATCTCTCTTGCGCAAGCTCAGACAGCCACGAATCTAGTTAAGACAGCCACCATCTGGAATTGTCAGGAACGCAGGCGATCAGTTGGACTGATTATACTGGTAATTTAAACGTTGCTGACATAGTTATAAAACCATTTATGGAAGATGCTCTGATGTGGTCAAGCGATGGAAAAAGCATGGAATTATCGGTCAAAAATGTCTATAATTCTCTCTTGTCTACACAATTTCTCCCGGTGAAGCTCGGCTAGCAAAGAAAAATCTAGAAATGGCGACTTCCCCTCAAGGTAAACTAATTCTTTTGGTTAGCCACTCATTCTAAAATACTAATTTGGGACATATTACAGCAAAAAGGAACAGTTGATCCGAGTAGATGTTGCCTGTGTGGATTAATGGCAGAAAATATAAAGCATTTATTCATTGATTGCGTCTTCACTCGTTCGGTTTGGGAAAAATGTGCCTTGCTGCTCAAATGTAACCTCAAATGGGAAGGCATGTCTCTTACGGATTGTATGGATGCTTGGGTGTTGAATAAACAACTTCCAAAAAGATTACTGATATTAACTTGTTGGTTTATATGGAAAGAGAGAAACAGGTCATTGTTTGAGGATTTCCATCCAAATGATTGGGCTGTCACCCATAAGATACTAAAAACACTGAATATTTATTCGCCAGTCAGCATTGATAAAGGGCATTGATAAAGGACTAAGACTGAGTTCAATATTAAGGAGGACTCGTTATGCTATAGCTTCTTTTTTTTTATGGTGCTGCGTTAACTGGAGGCTCCAAATGTGGAGCGGGGGGAGTTATAAAATGTCCAAACTCGCAAGTTTATCATTGGTTTTTTAATTGTGGGGACGGAACAAATACAAAAGCTAAGTTTTTAGGAGCAAGGGTTACGTTAACTATTGTGAAGTTACTAAATCTTCATTATATTCAGGTTATGGGGGATTCCAAAATTGTCATCCAGTAGCTTAAGCAGGAAGGGAACCTCCAAACTATCAATACTGAAGATTGCTTTTAATTTATCCTATGGCTTTTCTCGTTTGGTATTTTCAGTCGTCTTCACTTTTTTAAATCACTGATAGGGCGGATATTTCTATAGAATCAGTTCTTGTTTAAATCACTTATAGGGCGGATATTTCTATAGAATCAGTTCTTGTTTGTAACCGGATATTTTAATTAAGCCTAGTGTTAAGATCGGCTTGGGCAGCCTAGTTATTGGCTTTGATTTTCTTTTTTAAATCACTGATAGGCGGATATTTCTCTAGAATCAGTTCTTGTTTGTAACCGGATATTTTAACTAAGCCTAGTGTTAAGATCGGCTTGGGCAACCTAGTTATTGGCTTTGATTTTCTCGGAATTTTGGCCTTTTGTTCTTGTTTGTATAAGAAACATAAATTTTAAAACTTAGTTTATTAATCATTTCACTGCAACATCATCGGGTTTAGGGTACAGGTGCAAGCATATCCACTCTTTACCCGCAACAATTTCACCAAACTCCCGACAGCTGCAGCCTGCAACCACCCAATTCGCCGCACATGCCGCCTTAAATTTCGTTCTGAAACACAATGTATATATTACTGTAACGCCGGCCTGCCAGGATGTGTTAGCAGCATGGAGATTGGCATCATCCCTACTACAAGTTCGACCACCCTCACACTGTTATTTCTCATTTTAACGCCTGTGGAAGAGACGTGCGCTTACGTACCCTCGTCGTCTTGAAAGCATAAATATTTAGGTCAATCCCTACGGTAAGTGAGGACAAACAACAAAACGGAAATCAGAAAGATGTTCTCATTTATCCAACGCCAGCTGTGAACGATGATGACGTTTTAGGTATTTTTCAGCTCATAACGTTTGCACAGTACCATATTGTTCAAATTTTTTTAGTTTTTGGTTAGCAATATATAACTTGCTATACATCATTAAATTAAATGATATGACATATAATCAAACAATTCAATACTACTTAACAAATTGTATATAACTCATAGTTTTGTATTATCACTGTAGAATTTCAGTCTATAGGTCCATCTTCTGAACCAGTAGACTACATGACTAGTTCACTCAGAAATAACCAATGAACTCAAAAAGGTTGTTAGGTAGGTATGAAATCAATAAAGATGAAATGTACAAGTAACTATTTCGTGCGTATGACATAACTTTTCAATTTTTTTAATATAAATAAGTTACATAAGTTATAATAATATTTTAACTTTCCCTGGATGGGGTGACGGCATGGTAGCTCGGGCAGGAGCCAGGTCAGGGCACTTCCGTGTTTAATTAACATGCGGATGGGGTGACGGCATGGTAGCTCGGGCAGGAGCCAGGTCAGGGCACTTCCGTGTTTAATTAACATGCGGATGGGGTGACGGCATGGCAGCCCGGGCAGGAGCCACGTCATCGTGGAGTGAATAGTCCACCTCGCTTGAGCTTTGTGGTTGTGTTTATGATGCTTTAGGAGAAGAGTTGCATCATTAATCTCACATAGTTTGGATTTAGGGAAGAACCATAGTTTAAAGAATGGATGCGTAGACCCTCGTACTAGGGAAGAACCATAGTTTAAAGCATGTATGTTGGAATTTGGTTATGGTGGTATGGCATTTCCATATATGGCTAAGGTCATTTTATTTGTTTAATCTTCTTGTTGGGTTTGTTAGGTTTGACTACAATTCTCAGAATGAAGCAACCACTATCAAGGTTTTGTCTACTAGGTTTTTTGTTTTTTCAAAGAGGTTAATCTATGGAGGCTCTAAGTTTTATATGGTTGATTGGTTACTAGTTTTTAATATGTTGCAAATGATGTGGTTAGAAAGGTCAAGGTTGAAGCTTGCACAAGTCAGCTCCTACTTCTACCTAAATCCATTCTTTTGAACAATTGGTTCAGGCTATCAACGGTATGCCCAATCATTCTCATTTCGATCCCCCTCAAGCAAAGAATCAACCATGAAGTCAAAAGGGTCATAGGATGGTATAGGTTTCACTGAGCAAGGCCAAAGTAGCCAACCCAAACAAACTATAAAGGGGCTACCACTACTGGAAAACACCCCAATAGGTCATTAGATCTTAGGTAGATGCTATGAAAACAATGACCAATTATCAATGTTGATTTTCACACACTATCAAGCAGGAAATTGATTCCATGGAGCAAGTCATTCCCAAGAAAAGATGGGAGCTCTCCAAATCTCCATTGGAAGAAAAATTCGTGGAAGGGGTGCCTGACATTAGTTTTTCTAGATCACGGGACACCAAAGTATTTAATCTTATTGAATTATATTTGCTTAATAAATCCTTAGTCACCCAGGTCATTGAAGAAAAGACACAACAACTACAAAAAGCCTTCAGTCAACAATTGAACTTGCTTCACAAAAAGTTTTATGCAGTGTGTAAAATAGTTTTCATTTTGGAAATCATTGTTTCATACCATACTAGAGACTGATATGTTCCATACCATACCATAGTCAAGATATTGGGAACTCTTTGGGCACTTACATCAAATCAAATCTTGACCGGATTATGTAAGTATTCTCATATTTTTGTTGAGATAGGCCTTAGTAAGGGCCTTCTGAACAAAGTGTCTCTCAAATAAAAACAATCCAATACACTCAAGTCTTAGATTACGAGAACACAACTATTTTTTGTTTGATATGTCATCTACCAAGACATTTACAAGTTCTTATCCCCGTGCTTGTGCTCATTCTACTAGGATAAAAGTGACAAAATAAAATCAAATAATTGATTTTTTTCTAGAAAATGATGATGATCAATGAGGATCAACAATCGCTAGTGCCAATAGGGGAATCCATTCCTCCTTTGGGGAATAACATAGAAGACACAGCTCACACTTTGAAAACTTTGAAAACATGTTACATGCTTGAAAAAAAAATGAGGAGAAATAATATTCCTCACTCTTATATTTTTAGTTTTCTTCATCCTCTTTATTCTTTGGATTTCTCTATTAAGATGATATTAATTATCAATCATATAGTTTTAACTTCAAAAATATAGGATTAAGTATTAATTGTTAATAAAAAATGGTATCAATCTTCAATAATAACAAATGAAATTATCACTATTTCAATTCTAATCACTATAAGTGGAGTTTAGTTTTATCAAATCACTATTTAAATTCTAATGAATTATGTTGTCCCCTATCAAATTTATCAAATTCGAAAATAGATCATAATTCAACTTTTTTCCATTTTAAAAATCACTTTTTTCTTAATATATAAAAGAATGTAATAAATTCAACATTTTTTCCATTTTAAAATTCATTTTTATTAATATATAGAAAAACCTAGTAAAACAAAATCTATTTATTTACAAATACACTCATTCACGTTTCACTCCGATTGTCATCATCATAGATTACAAATGCACTATTTCACTATGTCTTATCATGGATTACAAATGCACTATTTCACTCCCAATCACCCCTAATACCTCTCCCTCATCCTCATTGGTTTCAAATGCATTCCTTCACCCTAACCCCACTTTCATTAAAGTAGGAAGGGGGTTGTAAGTGAAAGAGTGAATTTGTAACACCCCAATCCCCATCCTCACTAAGAAATGCACTCCTTCACAAATGTTACAATTGTTACCCCACTTGCACTCGTTGTCCCATGAGTGAATAAATGCATTGATGAAATGCACTCATTTTCCCCTTCACCTATCTCCACTCTCACCATCACTACCCTCACCCTTATTATAGTAACAAATTCACCCTTTTACATCCCCTAACATGAATGAGTAAATGAGGGTGGGAGTGATGACAAACTTTCCACTTAACCCACCCTAGGGGTTGATGGTGTAGGAAACCCACCCTAGGGGTGGATGGTGTAGGAGTGCATTTCATAAGAGTGGGGCTCGGGGAGTGAGATCCTACTTACTCTACATTATATATAATAACTCTACATTATTGTAAATTCTAACCTTGTACAATATCTACTGTAAACAGATATTCAGAAAATAACAAAAAAGATACAATGGAAAATACAAACATTACACAGAGATTTTTCCCCTGGAAACCAAAACCGGAAAAACCAGCATATTCTATATTCATTCATTGTGTTACAATGTTTACAATGCAAAATACATATAGGAGCCAACAGCATCCAAAACCCTAACCCAATGACCTAGATTAGTCCAAAACCCTAATTCCTTAACCAGAAATAGAAAACCATCAGCAAAGAAACCATGTGCCAAAAAACCACCTAAATATAATGCGGTCCCGATCCAGAAAAAAAAAATTGGGGGCACTGCTCCCAAACCCCTGCACCCCCCGCATACGCTCTGACACTACTACACATGCAAAGAAAATAACACATACCTAACATTCTCCCACTTGTTGTTTTCTTTGCATACAGGGGGTTACAGGGTTACATAGTCAACAATCCAGGGCAGCAATGCCCATGGATCCTCTACACCAAGAAAACTTCTCAGTGCTCATAGATTTTGTTAATGAGTCAGCAACATTCTTCAAATTGTCCACCTTCATCAGTGATACTTTATTTTCTTCAATCATGTCTCTCATAAAATGATATTGGACATCAATGTGCTTTGTCTTTAAATGATAAGCAGGGTTATTCGCCAGAAAAATTGCACTCTGACTATCACACTCTATCCTTACATCTTGTTGTACCAACCCAATACCTAAACACAATATTTGTAACCATACTGCTTCCTTAGTTGCATGATTGGCTGCCATGTATTCAGCTTCTGTAGTTGAAAGTACCACTACAGCCTGTCATTTTCTCATCCAACTTATTGCTCCTCCAAATAGGTTAAACACATACCCGCTTGTAGATCTCCTACAATCCAAATCTCCAACCCAGTCTGCATCCACAAAGCCATGTATATCCACTACTTTGTCCAATCTCGGTCTTCCTTTGTAGCACAATCCATAGCTAGCAGTGCCACGCAAATACCTGAAAACCCTTTTTACTGTTGTCTAATGCTCCTTCCCTAGTTTTGACATATAGTTGCTCAAAACTCCCACTGCATGTGCAATGTCCGGTCTAGTACAGACAATTGCATACATCAAACTGCCAACTGCACTCGCATATTGAACATGAGACATGTCCTCCTCTTCTTCATGTGTCTTGGGACACTAATCCGTAGATAACTTTACACCAACAGGAATAGGAACCTTGACCGGTTTTCATTCCTGCATATTAAACCTCAGCAATATTGTATCGACATATTTTCTTTGATTTAACCAGAGTTTCCTCCTTTTCCGATCTCTTTTAATTTCCATGCCCAAAATGAAATTTGAATCATCGAGATCATTCATGTCAAATTTAGAGGACAACTAATTTTTCACATCCTAGATAATATCCTTGTTGTTTCCTATAAGCAACATGACATCCACATATAAGACCAAATAAATCAAATGATCACCAATTAATTTAAAATACACACAGTGATCTTCTTTGCTTCTTGTGAAGCCAAGTCCCATCATATAAGTATCAAATTTTTGATACCACATTCTTGGTGATTGTTTTAAACCATACAGGAACTTTTTTAGCTTGCATACTAGCTCCTTCTTTCCCTTCACAGCATAACCTTTTGGTTGCTTCATAAAGATTTCTTCTTCCAGATCTCCATGAAGGAATGTTGTCTTCACATCCATTTGTTCTATTTCAAAATCAAATGCAGCAACAACAAATAACATAAATCTTATGGAGGTTAACTTGGAAACAAGAGAAAAAATCTCACCAAAATCAATTCCCTCAACCTGGGAATAACTCTTTGCTACTAACCGAGCTTTGTGTTTCTCCACCTTTCCTTCTGCATTCAACTTCTTTTTAAGTACCCATTTGTTGCCAATGGGATTTCTTCCAGTTGGAAACTCCACTATATCCCAAGCCTCATTATTATCCAAAGATGTCATTTCTTCTTCCATGGCCCTTTTCCAGAGATTTCCATCCCCTGAATCCATTGCCTCCCTGACAATTCTAGGATCATCATCAGTAATAGACAAAGAAAAATTTGAACGAAAATCAGATGGACTATACCTTTTCGGTAGCCTTATTTCTCGATCTGATCTCCTCAATACTGGAGTATGAGGATCTTCTTCTTCTAATTCATGTTCTTCTATAGAGTTGGATTCATCATCATTTAAATCAAACTCTATTTTCTCTGGTTCTTCCTTACTTGGTAGGACTTCCTGTTTAACAACATCCTTCATTTCTCTCAATACCACATCTCGGCTATACACTACCTTCTTAGTTTATGGGTTCCAAAGCTTATAACCTTTGAGACCATCTTTATATCCAATAAAGATACATTTTTCATCCTTCTTATCCATCTTACTCATGTTTTCCTTTGGAACATGAACATTTGCATCGCAACCAAATACCTTAAGATGTGTGAGAGAAGGTTCCTTACCATTCCATACCTCTTGTGGAGTCTTGTCATCCAATGTTGATGAGGGTGATCTGTTGACCAGATAACATGCAGTACCCACTGCCTCTACCTAGAATTCTTGCCCTAACCCATCACCACTAAGCATGCACCTTGTTTTTTCCATTAACGCCATGTTCATCCTTTCTGCAACTCCATTCTGATGAGGTGTATATGGAGTAGTCTTTTGCCTTGCTATACCGCACTTCTTACAGAATTCTTCAAATTCATTCCCGCATAACTCTCTGCCATTATCTGTCATCGGCACCTTAATTCTTTTCTCTGTTTGATTCCCAACAAGAGCCTTAAACTCTTTAAACCTGTCAAAGACTTCAGATTTCTTCCTAAGGAAATATATCCAATTTTTCCTCAAGAAGTCATCTATAAATAAGACATACTACACAGATTTTCCCAATGATGGGACTGCCACAGGTCCAAAAACATCACTGTGAACTAGATGTAAAATTCCTTGCGCCCTCGTTGTACCAGAGCGGAATCTTACCCGATTTTGCTTCCCATATAGACAATGTTCACATAAATCAAAATCCAGAGAGCAGTTAGACATACCTTCAACCAAACCTTTATCGTGTAGTAGTCGAAGACCCTTCTTTCTGATATGCCCCAGTCTTTGATGCCACAACATAACCTTTTCTCAAGAGACTGTAGGATTTCTTTCTTCTTCAAATCCAATATCAGGAACAATGGAGCTATTACACCCATCACTAATAGTGCTTCCTAGTAGCTTATACAGAGTTCCAAACCGAACTCCCTTCATCAACACCATTGCTCCTTGAACCATCCTGCATGTTCCCTTTTCAAATATTGTTTTTACCCCTACATCTTCCATTTTTCTTACAGAAATCAAATTTCTGGCCATACTTGGGATGTGCAGGACACTGGGCAGTGTTCTAATCCTTCCATATATGAGCCTCAACTTGACCCTTCCTCTTCCTATGATTCTGAATGTCGAATCATTACCTAAGAAAACATTACCTCCATCATACCTTTCATATTCGCAGAACCAATCCCTATGGGGATTCATATGAAAGGATGCACCAGATTCAATCAACCATGCCTCATGATCTGCATGTGTTCTTGAAGATGCCAAATACACATCCTCTCCTTCTTCCTTGGAGGTATTTTCTTCTGTAGAAGAAGATTCTTCAGATCCCCTCTTTTTCTCAACTTTGGATCTACATTGCTTCTTATAGTGCCCTTCTTTTCCACATCTCCAACATACCCTTACAAACTTTCCAAGAGATTTAGATCTACCCTTAGACTTAGATCTCCCACTTGAGAAATACGATCTATTTCTTTCCTGGGAATGTCCTCTTGCAAATAATGCGTCTATGCTATGTCCTTCCATATTCTCTTGTCTCATCTCCTCTGACAACAATGATGAGACCACTTCTTCAAACTTCAAGGAATTTGTATTACTACCTATGGCCACAACCAGACTATCCCACGAGTCTGGTAAATAACACAACAAACTGATACATGTTTATCTTCATTTGAAATTTTAATCTCAACAAATACTAATTGACCTACCACAGTATTGAAGGCGTTCAATTACTCTGCCACCAACTCTCCATCTCTCATCCTCATGTTATACAACTTATTTCTCAGGAATAGTTTATTTACTAGGGACTTAGACTGATACAACTTCCCCAACTTTTCCCATAAATCCTTGGTTGTAGCTTCCTCTGACACATTCAATAATACTGAATCTGAGAGACACAGTCGGATTGTGCTCTTTGCCTTCCGATCCAACTTTTTCCAATCATCTGCAGAAGTTCCTGTAGGTGTAGTACCTGGATCTACCACGATCCACTGATATTTGTCCACCAACAGATCTTCCATCTTGAGCTTCCACAGCTCAAAAAAATTCCCATTAAACTTCTCTATCTTTATCTTCGAATTGCTTGCCATTTCTTTTCACCTAAAAAATAGTACCACAGATCTCCCACTGTAACAAGCCTTATCACAGTCCCGAGCCAAATCCTTGACCACAAAGGCATCCCCCTGAAGCCAATAAATCTCTGATACCAAATGTAAATTCTAACCTTGTAAAATATCTCTTGCAAACAGATATTCAGAAAATAACAGAAAAGATACAATGGAAAATACAAACATTACACAAAGATTTTTCCCCTGGAAACCCAAACCGGGAAAACCAACATATTATATATTCATTCATTGTGTTACAATGTTTACAATAAAAAATACATATAGGATCCAGCGGCATCCAAAACCCTAACCCAATGACCTGGATTAGTCCAAAACCCTAATTCCTTAACCGGAAATAGAAAACCATCGGCAAAGAAACCATGTGTCGAAAAGCCACCTAAATATAATGCGGTCCCAAAAAATGTGGTCCTAAACCCCTGCGCAGGGGGCTTCGCCCCCCTGCACCCCTCGAGGGGGTGCCTGGCGCCCCCCCCTCTTACCCCCCTACGTGCCTGGCACATACGCTCCAACACTACTACACATGCAAAGAAAATAACACATACCCAACAATTATGTCTAATAAGGATGACACTCCCTAAATCATCCTACTTATTTCATGATATTTATTTAATAAAGCATGGTAATGTGTTTTAATTGGTTGCAAAGACAAGTAAGATTTCAATTGTGACAAAGAGAGGTAACATTTCAATTAGAAAAAAAAAAGAATTCAAAATGATTTTATAATGTGTCAAAACATCATTATCACATTTGGCTTTTGAAATTTATTTGACATAGTGTTTAAAAATAATCTATGGAAGAGATTAGAAGATCTAAAATTTCATGTTCAAATGAGTATTGATTGCTAAGGTCAAGAATACCGAGGGTTGGTAGAAGAAACCAATTGCAATATAGGCATTAAGCAAGGTTTTCTCCCATCCTCTAACTTTTTTTATATTTATAGTTAGAGGTATGTTTGGAAGAAGAGGGTGGTGTTACCAAATAGTCACCATCCTTATTCTTTACTATAATGATATTGTTCTTTAAGAAGCCTAATTAATTTAGATAAGCAATTAAAAATTCTCAAGTATTTTCATTTAATATTGATAAGACAAAGGTTATAATCATCGGATCCAACATAGTCGCTTACTGTAGTTTTACAAATGACAATAAGAATTTAGAGAAAATTCGATTTGATCAATAAAATGAGTATCCCTATTATCTTATAGGATTGTGAAATTTGGGGTTGCAACATTTCTTGAAAAATGTAGAGGAAAATTGAACAAATTTAAAAGTCACTTATAGTTTATAATCTTAAAATTAAGAGAAATACACCATATCCAATCCTCATCTTATCAGTTGAGATTCATGTGGGATTCCACCTATTGAGAGTAAGCTAGTGATTAGGTACCTAATGTACAAGTATACGATAGTTAACATGGAGGAAATGAATCTTCCTATCTTTGCTTCTAATTGTAATCAAATTTAGTTGAGACTTTAAGAGAGAGTGAGACAAAATATTGCTTCTTGGCTAAACCAGTGGAGGATAGAAGGAAAGCCCACTATTCAAAATAAGCATAATATTAAAAGAATTATCACAACTAAATTTAAAAAGAAATTGTGATGCAAGAAAGAAATAGAGAGTAAGATAAAGTTAATGTATTAGAAAGAGGTCATTAACCTCAAATTAAAATATCAA
>JZKD02S2379688.1:254640-281455 GCA_000966675.3 Picea glauca | reverse complement strand
AACATTTTTTATGGGTATATTATCAATCGTACTTCTCGAACGTGTTGGAAGGCCTTTGACATGTTGTGATGGTTTCAATTTTGATATTTGGATGGGGTGATGGCATGGTAGTTGTCAGACATGCATTTTGAATACAACTTTTAGGAAAATCCTAAGTATGCAGGATATGCATAGCAGCAGAAGAAAGAAGACAAGGAAGGAGTGGAGTGGACAGTAAAGGCACATGCAGGCTCGAAAGTGCACAGTAAAAGTATACTTAGCATAGAATAATGCAAGACAATAAAGCAAGAGAAGATAAAGCAGGAGAAAAGGAAGGAGATAAAATCATCATGCCAAAAGTGTAAAGACGCACAAAAGAAGGAAGAACGACAGTTGAGAGTGCGAAAATAACATGCAGATGTAAAAGCAGGAAAAGCAAGCCTGAACGACGAGTCAACACGAGTTTTCATAATTCAGAATGAGTTGTAATAGGGTTCTTGGGATAAGAAAAGTAGGGTTTTGAGCCCTAGATTCCATGTATAAATAAGTAATGGGTTGGGTAGAATAGGTTGTTGAAAATGAGTGAAGAGAGTAAGAGAATAGATTGAATATGAGAGAGGAATTCTATGTCTGAGTGGATAAGGAGAGTTGTAGAGAGAGGCTTGCACTGCAGAGTAGCTAGGAAAGATGGAGAGAGAGATAGCATGATATATCTATTGTAAGCACAGTGTGCAAGCCTAAGACGATTACATAAAGAATAATAAATAAGTCAAACATTGTGGACGTAGCCCAAATTTGGGTGACCCACGTTAACTATTGTGTTCTCTTTCCTTTTTATGTGATTGATCATGAATATTTTCTTTATGCATGTTAGACTAGATTTGTCTACTATATGATAATTGTGTAGTAGTTATGAATGTTACAGTAAATGGTTTATGTTGCAATCTACAATATAATTCTACTATATAACTGAATTCACTAAGTAACCAAGGAAGAGAAAATATAGGATAATGCACAGAGGACAAATAAGTAAGAATGAATAAGATGATCACCTCCCATTCCCTCACTACTACAGAAACTCGGTTCCTACAGCCCCAATAGATGCCTCGGGTGATACTTCACTTCCATGCAGGTGATGTCGAAATCGTCGGTGTTTGAAGGGGTTTTTTGGTTGAAATAACATGAACCTAGGGTCTTACAACTACGCGTTAACAAATGGTTACATTTCTGGGACCCAAAATTCGTGATTGAGTGAATGTTTTGGAGGTCGACTTAGAAAGAGATATCAAAATGGCTAGAAGGGAAGGAAGGAGAATTTGCAAGAAAAGAGAATAGAAACCCTCAGATGAGAGATGATCAATGGATGCAAAGGTATGTGTACACGTAACTCCATGAGTTTTTCTTTGGAGAATTTCTGATTATTTTGACTGAGTGGTTAGAAATATTAGTGGAGAATATTGCAAGGTATCAAACCGTAGCATCGAGGAACTGGACTGTTGAGTTGGTAAGAAAGTTGATTTATGTAAGTAATAAGGCATATGATTTATGGTTGGATAGTATATTGGGAGGTTATATTACAGAATTTGTGTGAAAGGTTCATGAAATCGTTGGGTATGTGGATAAATATGTTGTTGTGCAACAGGTGTGTGATGACAATGGAGTATGATTGCTAAGGGGATTTATGCACATAGGGGAACCGAGGGATCAAAATAGGATCATTTGAAGGTAGGAAAGAATGAAAGAAGGGAGGTACTGAGGATGCAGAGAACCGAAGAAGTTGTATCAGAAGAAGAAGACAAGTTTGGAGTAATGCGTTGTGGAAGATGGTACAAGAGGAAAAAGATTGGGGCTGAGAAAGGAGATTCATGTAGTGAGCCTGAGGGAAGAGAACCTTCTATAATAATTGATCCAAGTGGATATTTGTGGCCACGCACCTATTCCAACTGGCTCCTCTTGACAATTTTTAGTTCAACAGGTTCTTTTGTACTTCTTTGTAATTGTGAGTTCCGTAAGCACCATGATTTTCATAGCTAAGGTTAGAGGTTTGTCAACAATTTGCAAAGTCATTCCTATTAGCACCCATATCGTTTTTATGCATGGCATCATCTAACATCTCCAAGGGCTAGTTTCAAAAGGAAGGTTTTCATTTATTATTTCCATTTCCATTTGCAACTGCACGCTGCAAAATTTGCTACACGCTACACAGAGCGCTTCACTGCACAAAGGATTTTCTCGCGCAGTGGATTTTCGTCATGCAGAGGATTACGTCACATAGTCGATTTCGTTGTGCAGTGAATTTAATCGCTCATGGGATGTTGTCACGCATAGGATTTTTCCACGCAGAGGATGTCATCGCGCAGTGGATTTTCCTGCACACAGGCTACAAGTCACACTGTGAAAATGATTGGTTTAGTGGTCAACTTCAAGATCAATTTCTGACCAACTGGAGAGGAATTTTGAAAATCCCCGAGAGGTTTTTGTCGAGGAAAAAACAAATAATAAAAACCTCTCTCATATTTGAAAAATGTGTCACGGATTGGGAGATTCAAATGAAAATTTGAGCCCTATTTTTCAACTATCATGATTTCCTGTCCGAGACATGCTTTTGAGACACATATTCCAGATATCTTGGGATGAATTTAAAGAAACCGAGAGAGGTTTTTATTTATAATGAGATTAAATACAAAAACCTCTCTCAGTTTATAAAACTAGTTTTTTATAAGTGATATATGATGTCATATTTAACGCCTATTTTCTCAGTTTGTTGTGCATTCCATTGCGTTTTTGTTGTAGGTTATTGTTGCGTAGCAGATTTGTTGTGCAGAGATGAGAGAGTTTCCAAAAATGAATATGATGACTCATCACAACCATATAGTCTAATTTTTATCATGATCAATGACTGTAAAGAATATTTCGGTTACAATTATGTTTTGGCAAAGTCGGGTTTTCTATTGTTAGTGAATCCGTTGAAGTTATTGTTCTCTTTCAAAGAAAATGAATCCATGATTCTAGGAGGGAGTAGTTAGACCCTAGCAGCCAAGGGTGACATTAGCTTTCTATATACAGGATCATTTTCATGTAAACAAGGTTGGTTGGCAAAATTGGTAGATGACAGCTATTGTATGTAATTTGAGTTTTTTGACCGAAATTTAATGCAAAGGTCATGTAACTTGACGAAAAGATTCTATTTGTAGCAATCAGATGTATTGTGCCTCTTTATTTGGGTATGTGTTTCCTGTCATATTTATTCATATCTTTTTCTATCTATTTCGGAACGAATTTTCGAACCTGTGGATTCGTTGCGCAACGCCCCTTATTCGCGCCACTTAGAAAAAAATGTTTTCTTCTAAAGATAACTTTGAAATCGCTCGCAGTGGTGCTCCAAGTTACTTCCTATGTTTTTTTCCTACCACACATTACATTTTTACACTAAAGATTGTTTTTCACCTAGCCTTATCCTCTCAAGTTCAGCCACCGAGTCATTTGTCTCTGTCATTCCCTCAAATCGACTCCATAGCCCAAGTCTTACTTTTTTGTGCCAATATAACCAGAGCCTGTTTTATCAAAGGTGTTAAATCTATCCACTGCTTTCAAAGCCCTATCCTGTGTGGAGACCGTGCCTTCTGAAAGAGCCCTCTCCAGATTCGAAAGGCTAGTTTCGGGTCTCAAATTTGGTTCAAAAAGTTACCTTCGTCGTCTATTTATCAGCCGAACAGATTAACAGAGTGCTAACATTTTCGCGTCATTGTTGGGGACAGAATTGAATGAAACTTTTCTTGGGAAGAACGACATTGTTTATGTTCTAAGGTATGAGAGCAGCAGACACTTAGGCACATATTGGTTGTATTTCTTCTTTGGCGACTCCACACATCAGAAAATCATTTGAAAGTGATTCCACTGGCAGAAGAATCCAGAGTTAAAGTTTTCATGGCGAATCCAATCAAGCTTAAAATGTGATTCAAAGACTCCACTGGAGAATGAGACCTATTTACAGATATATGGAAGAGCAGTATGGAAAAATAAGGTTAGTTCAAGAAGTATTTTTCTTTTTGATCAATATTTTATTGCCCTTTCCTGAGTTTTTCAAAAGAATATTTCTTCACTTAAATGAAGCCTAGAGTTCTACCCTTGTATACCCTTCATTGCAAACTATAGGTATACCTCCTTCTTCTTGTATAACCGATATTCACCAAGCTCCTTCCTCTGATCCATATGATCTTCATGATCATTCTTGTGAACTTAATGAAACCAAAAATGAGATTGTACCTTATGTTCTTAATCCTACACCCTCCAAGATTCAAGAAAGATACAGTCCTCTTAAATTTTCTTCCATCCTTCATAACTTTCCTCTAAAACATTATAAGTATCATCGTAGGTTTTATGGAGAGATTGATAGACATTCAGCTGAAAACATATTTAGGTATTTGATCATTTCATAGACCTTTTTGAGATCGAATATGATGATGTGTCTATGAGGTCCTTTTCTCATTCCTTACAAGGAGATGCCAAATCATGGTTCAAACATTTGCAACCTTAGTCAATTAGCTTGTGGGATGAACTGAAGGAAGTTTTCCGTAGGTTTTGGGGTGAGAAAACATCATGGGATCTGCTCCTTTTAGAGTTTTATTCCATGAGAAGAATGAAAGATAAAACCATCTCAAATTTCAACAGGAGGTTTGCTAGTCTTTATTATAAACTGCCTAAAGAAGTCCAACCTCTTGAAGTTGTTGTCATGCTCCATTACGTAACAACCTTTCAATCGGACTTATATTTTATTTTGATAGAGAGGAAGTCTATGTCTTTGCAGCAGATGTTCAACAATGCTCGGGAAGTTGAAGAAAATA
The DNA here is from genome assembly GCA_000966675.3 of Picea glauca. NCBI lineage: Eukaryota > Viridiplantae > Streptophyta > Pinopsida > Pinales > Pinaceae > Picea > Picea glauca. Next base: position 276,632 of record JZKD02S2379688.1, on the reverse strand, counting down.
TTCAAGCATGTAAACAGATTCGAAATGAGGAGTTGGATGCTAAAGAACATGACAATGAATATGAACAAAGAACATTTGATTTGAATTTTGAGAAGAGGGTTAATAATTTCATATGTCCTCTTGAAGCTTTAAATGCTGAGGATTTTGCAAAGGATTATATTCCACTTATTGAAAAAGAAGGTGCTAATTTATCTTTTGATCCATCCCATGATAAGCACGAGGCCAATTGTTTTATGTATTCATTTGTAGACAATCAAGAAAATGAATTTGCAAATCATCTTGTTGAAGAGCAGGTTGATGTCCCAAGATTTTTCTTGTTAGATGACATTGCAGATGTTGTTTATTTGTCTTTATATGATGATGATTATGATGTTGACTTCCTAGAACAACCAGATGCATGTTCTCTATCAGAAAATGTTCATTTTCAATAGTGTAATGAGAGAAATTAGCCTACATATCACAGTTACAAAGAAGAATATGAAGAAAGTGTTGAATCAGCTAAAGTAAATTCTTTACCTTTATGATTTTCTTTGTTTAAATTGTTGAAAGAAACTTTAAAGATCATCACTAGGGAAAAGGAATGTGTGCTGATGCAAAATCACACTGATTCATGGGAAACAATTGACAAGAAATTGAATCAATCTTATCATGTGTTTAATGAACCTATTGCTTGTTATATGGAAGGTTTTATGAGTTCAAAATTACAGCCATTGGTCGAAGATGACTCTGAAAATGAGTGTGTTCAGAAATCGAAAGAAATTGAAAAATGTGCATATGACAGCAGTGAAGAAAATGAAGAAGGTTTTGAATCAAGTGAAAGAACCTTGCCATTGTGTTTTGCTTCGTTCGAATTGCTAAAGAAAAATGTTTATAATGTTTCAAATCAGAAATCCTCCAGGCATGATGTTGAATATGAAGAAAGCAGTGGACTTGCAAATGAAAATTGTCTTCCATTATGTTTTTCTTCCTTTGAATTGTTGAAAGTAAATCATGAGATAAAAGAGGAAGCAGTGAAGTCTAATTGCATTCACAGTGACATTGTTTTACATGAGAAAAATTTTATCAGCGAAGAGGATCAACAACATTCTCATACTTTTAATGACCGTGTTGTTGATTACATGGAATGTGATTTCAGTTCAGATTTGCAGCCTGTGATCAACTACCATCTTGGAAATAAATATGATGGTAAATTGACATCAGTGTTAGACATGGATTGCTTTCCACTAGGGGTTTCATTTCATCCAGCACTGTCTTCTGATTCAGAAGATTGTTATTTCCAACAGTCTCAACATATTTTTCACATTTTTTTGGTAATCAATAGGTTGAATTACATGAAAACAAGGATGCAGTGGAAGGGGTGAAACATGATTGTTGTTTTATGTATGTTCTGGAGGATCCATTTGTAGTTTTGTTGGAGGCAGAAAACAGTCCCAATGCTTTTAATTTTTTGAGATTTGAATTTATAGATAAATTTTTGAATGTCTTATTAGTAAACAGGCTTTGGAGCAAGCATGTGAAAAGAAAGAAAAAAGTGGATAAAGTTATTGCATAGTTTCATTGGAATTTTGATTTCACTTGATTGACATCATTTTCAGCAGTTTAGGGTAGGTAGGAGTGTGAATAAGATCGGTACTATGAGAATTTCTTTTAGCAATCTCCAGTTTTCATTTTCAGCTTAGTTTCAGATTTCAGTTTGGAGCATATACAGCTTTGGGTTTTTAGTGGATACATGCGACAGGTCAAAACAAAGTTTTCAATGGTTCGGGAACATCCTAATGGATAGGTACAGGGCCTATGAGTTATTTTCTACCTCACTAGGAGGATAGCATCCCCGTTGGAGCCAGTTTTTAGCACCATGATTTTCATAGCTAAGGTTAGAGGTTTGTAAACAATTTACAAAGTCATGCCTATTAGAACCCATATTGTTTTTATGCCTGGCATCATCTAAAATCTCCAAGGGTCAGTTTCAAAAGGAAGGTTTTCATTTATTATTTCCATTTCCATTTGCAACTGCACACTGCAAAATTTGCTAACCGTTGCGCAAAGCTCTTCACCGCGCAAAGGATTATGTCGCGCAGTGGATTTTCGTCGTGTAGAGAATTTCATCGCGCAGTGGATTTCGTCATGCGGTGGATTTCATCGTACAGTGGGTTGTCGTGCATGGGATGGTTTCGTGTAGAGGATGTCATCGCGTAGTGGATTTCATCGTGCAGTGTATTTTCCTGCACACAGGCTACAGGTCATACTACGAAAATGACCGGTTTAGTGGTCAACTTCAAGATTAATTTATGACCAACTGGAGACGAAATTTGAAAATCCCCGAGAGGTGTTTGTCGAGGACAAACCAAATAATAAAAACCTCCCTCAAATTTTCAAAATGTGTCATGGATTGGGAGATTCAAAGGAATATTTGAGCCCTATCTTTCATCTTTCATGATTTCATGTCTAATACATGTGTTTGCGACACGTATTTTGGACAACTGAAGATGAATTTAAAGAAACTGAGAGAGGTTTTTCTTTATACTGAGCTTAAATACAAAACAATCTCTTAGTTTCTAAAAATAGATTTTTATCAGTGAGATACGATGTCATATTTAACGCCTATTTTCCTAGTTTGTTGCGCATTCTGCTGCATTTTTGTTGTAGGTTATTGTTGCATAGCAGACTTGTTGTGCAGGGATGACAGAGTGTCCAAAAATGCACATGATGAATCATCACAACTATATGGTCTAATTTTGATCATGATCAATGACTGTAAATAATATTTCAGTTACGATTATGATTTGGCAAAGTTGGGTTTTCTATTGTTAGTGAATCCGTTGAAGTTATTGTTCTCTTTAAAAGAAAATTGATCCATGATTCTAGGAGGGAGTAGTTCGACCCTAGTAGCCAAGGCTGACATTATATTTCAATATATGGGGATCATTTTCATGTAAACATGGTTGGTTGGCAAAATTGGTAGACGACAGCTATTGTATGTAATTTGAGTTTTTTGACCGAAATTTAATGCAAAGGTCCTGTAACTTGACGAAAAGATTCTAGTTGTAGCAGTCAGATATATTGTGCCTCTTTCTTTGTGTATGTTCTTCCTGTCATCTTTATTCATATATTTTTTTGTCTATTTCAAAATGAATTTTTGAAACTGTGGATTCGCTACGCAACGCCCCTTGTTCGCGCCACTTAAACAAAAATGTTTTCTTCTAAAGCTAACTTTGAATTCACCCACAGCGGTGCTCCAAGTTACTTCCTGTGTTTTTCTCCCACCACACATTACGGTTTTACACTGAAGACTATTGCTCACCTAGCCTTATCCTCTCAAGTTCAGTCACTGATTCATTTGTCTCCACGATTCCCTCAAATCGACTCCATATCCCAAGTCTTAATTTCTTGCACCAATATGACTAGATCCTATTTTATCAAAGGTGGTAAATCTAGCCACTGCTTTCAAAGCCATATCCTTCATGAAGACTGTGCCTTCCGAGAAAGCCCTCCAGATCTGAAAGGCTAGTTTCAAGTCTCAAAGTTGGTTGAAAAAGTTACCTCCGTTGTCTGTTTATCAGTCGAACAGATTTACAGAGTGCTAAAAGGTTCTACACTTTCAGGACTATCTGAAGCCCTATACATATTCCAGGAGGAGACTGGTGGCCTCCCACCTAATCCAACTAGATTATTTTGGATGTTTTCATGTCAACACATCTTTCTATACTTCCAGGGCCATTTTGGGGCCCTAAATAGTGTTTTTTTGTCTTTCCACAGTCAAACTATAGAAAGAGTTAGAGTTTGACGACGTAATGTGAAGTTAACGAAAATACCTTTCAAACTAGCTATCACGTGCCTAAAACATAGGTCCTATGAAAATTTTACAACCTCGAGAAGTTAAGGTACCAACTTACCCATAGGGGCCCACATGACTTTTGGCCCACATGAATTTTGGTGTTTCACCTCCTAGGGTTAGGTTTTTGGATGTCTAGGGTTTTGGCATTCATGAGTAATATTAAAAAGACCTATGGAGTCTCATTGTAATCATTTTTTTTCTGCTAAGATGGATGCGAGTAGTAGCCACATCTCTTCTCAGAGATAGCTACCACCATTCGATCAACTTGTTTCAGTTCCGCAGTTTTACAATTTTATCCTATTTCATTTATTCGATAGAAGATATTTTTCACTAGATATATGTGTTGTTCTCCAAATAGTTGTGTTTATTTTATTCAATTTGTTAATCAATTCATTCTGCTCCTAAATCTAGATCAATGGTATCAGAGTGGTCTGCTCTTCATTTATTTTTCTTCGTGCATGACCCGACAAGATCTAGGTACAAGAAGTTGGGACTCGAACCAATCGAGCCTTTGCAAGATTGGTCGCATCGAGCCCAATAATAACCCATGGGGGACGAAAAGAAATATGATGGAGTAGGAGATCCTTTTAAAATGTTTCTCAAGAAATCCCTTGCATGAAAAAGGAACAAAATGATGGACAACTTTGCACAGATACTTCGGCGGCTTCCCACATGAGAAGCATCTTCATCAAGCGGCCATGCAACCCCCTTCAAGGTACAGGTAAATTTTTATATTCCATTATTTGAAGGGCTAATAGATGTGGATGTTGTAGATAAATGGTTGAATCTTTTCAAAGGGTATTTTTCGGTCCATTATTTTTACAATAGGGAAAACATTACTTTTTCACTCCTCAAGGTCATCCCCCATGTTAAGGACTAGTGGGATACTTACTTTGAGAAAACGTCCATAGAGGAATCTACAATATGTGTGGTTTCCCCTACATGGGATTCCTTCCGGGATTCCATTAAAGAACAATACTACCTTGTTGGAAGCTACAAGGACTAGTACACCAGATGGACCACCCTACATCAGGAAAGGGACCAAACAATACCATATTTCACCACTATTTTCCATACCCTGTCAAAGACTCTGAGCGACATCCAATGCTCAAAAACCACGATTGTTTGCATAGATATAATCAAACAGAAATGGAGTTTCTTGACATTACCTAGTTGGGTACAACTTATAGATATGTTGTCAACATCAAGCAGAAATTTAAGCAGAAGAGGAGAGATTTTGGATCTGCAAAATCCTCACAACCGAAGTAGGGAAAAGGTGTCCCAAACCCACACAAAAAGGCACATAGCAAAGATGGCACTCTTTGGACAACCAGTCCAAGATGCAACACAAGAAGGGAAATGAGAAGACGAAGAAGGACATGGGAAAATGGTGTGAATACCATAAAAGCCCTTGGCACAACACCAAAGAATGTTGCTCCAAGCAGTCACTCGTGGCCGAGTTGAAGGATTCTGAGTCATGGGTTGATTATGACTTTGAATCAAGTCCAGAAGGAGGGAAGTGGATTATCGATGTTGAACCCAGTGCCACTATCACTACCACCAAATTCTAATCAAGAAAACTAGAAGAACCAGAGGAAGGGGAACACCTCTTTCACTCGCAGATGTGGGTAAACGGGGCTTTGCTTCATTTCATTGTCTATAGCGGAAGTCAGATGAACATGGTCTCAATATAGGTTGTCAAGTGGCTAGACCTTTTGATGACACAGTGCCCACATCCCTACACCATCGGCTAGCTTCGCCAAGTAAGAGATCTTCGTGTTAGCCAACAGTATCGTCTACCCTACGACATCAAGCCTTTCAAAGACGAGGTATTTTGTGATATTGCTCCCCTTGAATTTTGTGATGTTCTTATAGGAAAACCATATTTATGGAAGCATCGTGTTGTGTATGAGTCTAAACCTCGTAGTGTTATTATTACTTTGGGTAGAAATTTATACATGATACCAGAGGTAGCATCGCCTACCATTATTTCTTTAATATCTACTAAGAAATGTAGTAAGGTCATTTTAGAGACTGGGTAGACAGTAAGAATAAGGTTGTTGCCACATTTTTGGCCTCTACACAGAGACTCTCTTTGTAGAAGAAGCAAGTGGATGGGATCGTGGAAGAGTACAGATACATCTTCTCCTCACCCACTAGGGTATTGGTGGACTACCAAGTCAAGCATCCAATTGATTTAACCCATGATTCACCTCTACCTAACAGACCAGACTATCATCACTCGCTTATGGAAACTAACAAAATCAAGAATCATATCTAAGAGCTTCTTCAATAGGGGCACATCAGACCTAACTCCTCCCCTTGCAAATGCCTGATTGTACTGGTGCAGAAGAAGGATGAGACCTGGTGACTCTGCATTGATTACAAAGCATTAAACAAAATCACAGTCAGGAACCGTTACCCAATACTCAAAATCGATGACCTTCTTGAACAACTCAAGGGGGAAAAGTTCTTCAGCAATATTGACCTAAATTTTGGCTACCACCAAGTTCCCATCAAACCAACTGATGTATGGAAGACAACTTTCAAATCTAAAGAAGGTCTCCTCGAATGGTTGGTCATGCCCTTTGGCTTAACAAATGAACCAACCACTTTCGTGAGGTTGATGGATGATGTATTGAGACCATTCACCAACTCTTTTGTGGTGGCATATTTGGATGATATCCTCATCTTCAACAGAACTTGGGAGGATCCCATGCGACATATTCTGCAAGTTTTGAGCACTTTGGGGTAGCACAAGATATATGCCAACTTGGAAAAATGATCATTTGGCATGAACAAGATCCAATACTTGGGTTACATTGTTGATGAGCATGGGGTACATGTTGATCCAGCTAATATCCAATTCATCTATGACTATCTAGCCTCGACCACACTAACCAAGCTTCGGAGCTTCTTGGGACTATCCAACTTCTACTGACGGTTCATGTTTGGATTCTCCCATATTGCATGGGCCCTCATCCAAGTGACCAAGGGAGGTGGAAGGGAAACTTTCATGAGGAGGAAGGAACAACAACATGCATTTTTTGATCTGAAGCATCGGTTGTGCTCAGCTCCAGTACTCTCATTTCCCAATCTGCAACAATCGTTTGAGATTGAGACTAATGCATATGATTATGTTGTAGGCATAGTTCTCACTCAGTATGGTCATATGGTTGCATACCATAGTGAGACACTCTTAGATACTGTCCAAAAATACCCCACCTATGACAAGGAAATGTATTCCATTCTACAAGCATGTTTTCAATGGAAACATTACATTCTGGGAAAGGAGACGATCGTCCACATTGATCACAAGCCTCTATAGTTTATACAAACACAGGGGAAGTTGCAGAACGACCTCCATCAGAAGTGATCCACCTACATGCAGCATTTCCATCTCAACATCAAGTATAAGACAGGGAGCACAAATATTGTCATTGACTTCCTTAGTCAACCTCCTATGGATGCACTCACCACTGTGCTCCATTCTTGTGGACATGAGGTGATGCAGGAGCATCTCCCACATCAAGCGAGGCAGCGCGGAGACAATTGGACAGCTGGACAAGCGCCAGCCCAAATTTTGAAAAACACCTTGAAGTTGTTGCACAATATTAAATGAGCCATTAAGATGAAGCGCACTTGTGTAATGTAATCATACCTTGAGCCATACACTCTCATCCTTAGTAGGTAGAAGGAAGTTAAGATAGTTAATGCAAGTAGTTAGAATTTAATTCTAGATTAGAATGTTTGAGAGCGTAAGAGGGAAATGAGATATAGACACCCTCATTGTGCATTGTAACATTATTCTGGAGAAGGAAGAGTAAGAGCATGCAGAGAGATGTGTGAGAACACCCATGTACAGATATTTGAATTAATAGAAAGCTTTGATTCAAATTCATGGTTTGTGTTGTTCTCTATGTATTGATGTTATGCTCATGAATGTTTGCTTCTTGTTATACATTTTCTTTGATATGCTGTGTCTATGATTTCATGTTCTAAATTGAATTCTGAAAGGAAGAGGGAATGAGTTTCAATTGTTTCTCTATCTGAGCGAGAATTCCTGCAAGGAGTGCAGTTGAAGTTTCCGCAAGGAGTGCGTTGACAGAGGGTTCAGATAAGTAGAATTTGTTCTCATTTTCGCAGAAGTGCAGTTGGGCACAGGAGTCGTGCAAGGAGTGCGTAGGCAAAGTAAAGCCTCAAGGTTGCGAACCTGAGTAAGGTGTGAGAGACTGTTGCTGCAGGAGTGAGTAGAGTCAAAAGTATTGAGCACTTGGAAGTGTCTGAGAGTTGCCGCAAGGAGTGCGTGAAAAGACCCTCTTTGAGGCTCGAAGTTGTGAAGAAGCTCGGGAGGAGTAAAGCCTTTGAAAACATTGAAGGCATCGTAAGTTTGTAGCGCAAGCGGATAAGCCCAGGGAGGAGTTCTTGGTTTTCCTTTGTAGAAATCATCAAGGGGAAGGAATCGACGGTCAGGAATTATGTGGGAAGGATTTGTGAAATCCCGCCATCCCTCAGATCTGCCAGACAAGCGAGGAGGTTACGGCTGCGTCCGGAGTTCAAGCTCAGGAGATTGGGGACCGTAGGATCTTCATAAACATACCCGTCAGCCATTGGATTGACCAGGAGTTGCACGGAGTTTAAGCTTCATGAACGGGAGGAGGAAAGTTCCGACGAGAGGCGTGGCCATCAGTATTTCGGCATCCTCGAAATCGGGAGTCACGAGGACAAGTGATCGGGAATTTTCATAGTGAAAGTCCCGGAATCAATCTGAGCCGTCCATCTCGAGGAGACAGGTGGAAATCATCGGAAGCCCATCAAGACTCACATAGGTAAGGGTTTTGTTTTTGCAGTTGGTGAAAAACCTGAGGGTCAACCTGAATCGTCCATCCACTTGGAACGCGTGTTAGAAATCCAAGGGAAGTTGGGGATCGGCATTTCGCAAGTCCAGGAGACGAGGTGGGTTTGCATTTCAGAATCGCGAAGTTCAATTTTCCGAAAGGAAAGATAATTGTCAGGAAATCGAGAGTCGGGAAATCGGGGATCCCGTAGACAAGAGGTTCAATACATATTGACACTCGAAACCTCGAATCCCGATAAGAGGCGATACTACAGTCATATAAAAGAGGTCGCATGGATTAGGGGTATAGCCAGGAGGGCTAGAAGCACAAAGGGAGCGCATCGGGATATCGGAGATCGAAAATTCGAGGAAGCAAGTGTTGGCGACATCGAGGATCATGAAACCCCGAAACCTGATTGTTATTTTCTGTTGAGAACGGAGAAGCGCTCAGGCCTAAGGGCTGTAACGAGCAGGATAGACCTGTGGGTCAAATCTTAATAAGGATTCCAGAGGAGAATCAAAGGAGCCACTCGGGCTCGAGGGTAAAATTAGAACGATCCTTAAGACTGGGAGGTCAGCGCAGAGGTCTCTGTCGAGGCAGAGGGTGCGGTCTACATCAAAGTGGTATCAGAGCATAGAAAAGCTTCTTTGCTTTCTGTAGCAGCAAGAAGGAAGATTCACCATGCCGCCAAGAAGGAGAGATAGACAATCACCTGATTCAGAGGAGGAAAGGGAGACATCCAAAGGAAGGGGTAGACAGGTGCATAACCCAGAAGTAGAAAGAGATCTGCATAACATACGCGCCAGACTTGTGGACGTGGAGATAAGGAAAAAACGCATAGCTGATGTAGGAGATATCAATGAGTCTGAAAATGAAGATGATGCTGGACGTGGAGAAGAAGAAATCACAGTAGAGGATGCAAAAAATGAGCGCTTACTTAAAGCTGTTGCAAGAATGGGTGCAAAGGCAAAGATGGACATTCCATTTTATGAGGGAAATCTGGATGTAGAAGAGATTTTAGATTGGATTAAAGATCTAGACACATACTTCGACTATGAAGATGTCGAAGAAGACAAGAAAGTCAAGCATGCTGTCACAAGATTAAAGGGACATGCAGCCTTGTGGTGGGATGAACTACAAGCAGATAGGTGTTGCCAAGGCAAGCAGAAAATTAAGAGCTGGGACAGGATGATTGCAAAGATGAAATAAAAATTCATCCCCAGGGACTATAAAATTACTCTGTTCAGGAGGATGCAGAACTTGAGACAGAATTTGATGACAGTGAAAGAATACACTGAGGAATTCTACAAACTAAACATCAGAGCAGGTCATCGGGAGAGCGATGATGAGAAAGTTTCCAGATATATGAATGGCCTGAGATATGATATCCAAGATGAGATGAGCATGGTAACCATCCGGACAGTGGAATATGCTTATCAGATGGCTTTGAAAGAAGAAGAGAAGCTGAGCCGAAAGCAGAGTCAGAGGGGCCGAGGCAGAAGCCAGCCCAGAGGTAAGTCAGTTGCCCAGGATAGAAACCAAAAGCCCAAAGAAGACTGGAAGAAACCTCAGACACAAAAAGAGAGAGGTGGAACCTCACAGTGAGGGAAGCAATATGTTGAGCAGAGAGGATAGCATAATGAGCAGAGGGGAGATTATGCTGACAACAACACTTTTCCTCGTACTAGAGGCAGAGGAAGAGGAAGAGGTGGAGTAATCACATGCTTCACATGTGGAAAGAATGGGCACAAGTCTTACGAGTGTCTAGATAAAAAGAAAGAGGGTGGAGAGACTCACATCGCTGAAGCACAGGGGTGAAATGTTCAGGTTGAAGACGCTGAAGGTGGAAGATCACTGATGATGCGGAAATTTCTTTTGACACCCAAGAAGGAGGTGGAAAGTTCAGTCCAATGGACCAGACTTTTCAGGACTGCTTACAAGACCAAGGACAGTGTATGCAAGGTCATAGTGGATAGTGGTAGCACGGATAATCTCGTTTCTACAGAGATGGTAGAGAAGCTAGAGCTGGAGACGACTGATCATCCAAGCCCATACAGAGTTTTGTGGCTACAAAAAGGACATCAGGTAAATGTCACTAAACAATGCTTGGTTGAATTCAATATAGGAGGATATAATGATAAGATATTATGTGATGTTATTCCCATGGATGTTTTTCATCTATTGTTGGGTAGACCATGGCAATATCACAGAAATGTGATTCATGATGGGAGGATGAACACATACACCCTGGAGAAGAATGGGAGGACACACATGTTGCTTCCAATCAAGGATAAGGAGGTGAATCCAGAAGTAAGCAACACAGTACTTCTCATGAGTGGGAAAGAACTTCTTACAGAGGATAAGACGAAGGAAGATCCACAGTTCATTGTGGCCCGAAAGCTTAGAATTTTTCTGACTAGCACAAAAGTGGATGATTTACCAGAAGAAGTTCAGGAACTGCTGGAAGAGTTCGCTAACATTGTAGTGGACGAATTACCTCGTTCGTTTCCACCAAACAGAAGTGTGAGTCATCACATTGATCTCATACCAGGAGCTAGTTTTCCGAATAAATCTGCGTACAGATTGACGCCGCAAGAGAATGAAGAGGTAAAAAGACAAGTCCAGGAGTTGTTGGACAAAGGCTTGGTCAGGGAAAGCTTGAGTCTATGTGTTGTTCCAACAGTACTTAGCCCAAAGAAAGATGGAGGCTGGAGGATGTGCACTGATTCAAGAGCCATTAACAAGATAACCATCAAGTACAGATTTCCATTGCCGAGGATGGATGATCTGATGGATTTCTTGAGTGGAGCAAAGTATTTTTCAAAGATTGATTTGAAAAGCGGATATCACCAGATTCGCATGAGAGAGGGTGATGAGTGGAAGACAGCATTCAAAACCAATGAAGGGTTGTATGAATGGCTTGTTATGTCGTTTGGCTTAACAAATGCTCCAAGTACCTTCATGAGGTTGATGAACGAAGTCCTGAAGGAGTTCATCGAAAAATTTGTTATTGTATATCTGGATGATATACTGATTTTCAGTAAAATGGAGGTTGAACATCTGAAGCATTTGGCCATTGTGATGAAAATATTACAAAAAGAGAAGTTGCTCATAAACATGAAGAAATCCTCATTCATGAAGACAGATCTCATTTACTTGGGATTTGTTATTTCTGCAGATGAGTTGAGGATGGATCCAGATAAGGTGGAGGTAATCAAAAATTGTCCATCGCCGAAGAATATCTTTGAGGTGAGAAGTTTTCATGGATTGGCTAGTTTATACCAAAATTTCATCAGGAATTTCAGTGGAATTAGTGCAGTGATGATGGATACAGTGAAGAAAAGACATAAATCTTTTCACTGGACAGAAGAAGCCGAAAAGAGTTTCAATTTGTTGAAGAGGAAGATCACGGAACAACCAATTCTGGTGTTACCGGATTTCCGGAAAACATTTCAAGTGAAATGTGATACAAGTGGATTTGTGATTGGGGCAGTCTTGAGTCAGGAAGACAGGCCAATAGCATACTTCAGCGAGAAGTTGAATGAAGCAAAGTTGAAGTACTCTACTTATGATAAGGATTTTTATGCTATCATACAAGCGTTGAAGAAATGGAGGCATTATTTGATCCCGAAAGATTTTGTTTTATATAGTGACAATCATGCACTGTAGTTTGTGACTCAACAGGAGAAGTTGAATCAGAGACACGTCAAATGGGTAGAATATATGAAGAATTTCACTTTTGTAATTAAACACATTTCTGGTACTGCTAACAAAGTTGTTGACATTTTGAGCAGGAAGTGTTTGTTGTTGCAGGAGTTCAAAGTCAAAACATTGGGTTTTGATGATCTCAGGGACATGCACGCAGATGAACCAGAATTTAAGGAAGTGTATGAAGCAGCTGAGAATCCAATTCTCAGAGATAGCAGCAAATGGGCCGAATACATGATCCAAGAAGGATTATTGTTTAAGGGCAATCAGCTATGTATTCCGAATTGCTCCATGAGGGAGAATCTGCTGAAGGAAAAACACAGTGGAGGATTGGCAGGACACTTTGGCCATGACAAGATGTTCGCAAACCTGAATGAATAATATTTTTGGCCTGGAATGCAAGAAGACGTCAAAATATTTGTGGACAGGTGTAGAATTTTCCAGCATTCGAAGGGGAAGAGACAGAATGCAGGATTCTATCAACCATTGCCCATACCAGAAAGGCCATGGGATGAAATTAGCATGGATTTCATATTGGGGTTGCCAAGAACACAAAGAGGTTTTGATTCAATCTTTGTGGTGGTGGATAGATTTTCTAATATGGCACACTTCATCCCATGTCAGAAAACTAGTGACGCGACTCACATCGCGAACCTGTTTTTCAAAGAAGTCATTCGACTTCACGGCTTGCCAAGGAGCATAGTTTCGGACAGAGATACGAAGTTCATAGGGAATTTCTGGAGAACCTTATGGAAGAAGCTAGGAACTAACTTGTTATTTAGTTCATCTTATCATCCTCAGACGGATGGACAGACAGAAGCGGTAAATAGAAGCTTGGGAGACTTGCTGAGAAGCTTGGTGACAGAGCACCATAGCCAGTGGGATAGCATATTGCCACAGGCAGAATTTGCGTACAATGACTCAGTAAATCGGAGCACAGGCCAGAGTCCATTTCAGATTGTTTATGGCATGCAGCCGAGAGGAATTTCTGAACTGAGAGCTTCAGGATAGACTGCGACTAGGAGCGCTAGTGCAGAAGATTTCACAGAGGCAATGAAAGAACTTCACAGCCAGGTGAAGGAGCAATTGAAAAATTCAATCTAGGAGTATAAGTGAAGAGTCGATCAGCATAGAAGAAAACTTCAGTTTGAAGTTGGTGATTTAATTCTGGTACATCTGAGAAAGGAAAGGTTCACGAGAGGAACATATAATAAATTGAAGATGAAGAAAATCAGACCATGCAAGGTCTTGAAGAAATTTGGGGCAAATGCTTATGAGATTGAATTACCCGATGGGATCGGAATTTCTCCAATATTCAATGTCTCAGATTTGTACCCATACAAAGTTGAGGAAGCAGGAACAAGTGATGAACAGTCATAGATTCAGTGGAAAATGCAGATGCCAGTTACAGAGAAGCTGCAGATGGAGTACATACTGGACAAGAGAATTGGCAAGAAGACCAGAAGAAAACAATACTTTGAATACTTGGTCAAGTGGAAAGGCCATCCAGTTGAAGGTGCCAGCTGGGAGAATGAAGCAGAGATTCTGAAGCATGGACAGACCGTGCAGGAGCTCATGGACAGGAGACCATGAAAATTTTCAAGCGAGGGAGTATGATGCAGGAGCATCTCCCACATCAAGCGAGCCAGCGCGAAGACAATTGGACAGTTGGACAAGCGTCAGCCCAAATTTTGAAAAACACCTTGAAGTTGTTGCGCAATCTTAAATGAGCCATTAATATGAAGCGCACTTGTGTAATGTAATCGGACCTTGAGCCATACGCTCTCGTCCTTAGTAGGTAGAAGGCATTTACGATAGTTAATGCAAGTAGGTAGAATTTAATTCTAGATTAGACTGTTTGAGAGCGCAAGAGGGAAACGAGATATAGACACCCTCATTGTGCATTGTAACATTATTCTGGAGAAGGAAGAGTAAGAGCATGCAGAGAGATGTGTGAGAACACCCATGTACATATATTTTAATTAATAGAAAGATTTGATTCAAATTCATGGTTTTTGTTGTTCTCTATGTATTGATGTTATGCTCATGAATGTTTGCTTCCTGTTATACATTTTCTTTGATATGCTGTGTCTATGATTTCATGTTCTAAATTGAAGTCTGAAAGGAAGAGGAAATGATTTTCAATTGTTTCTCTATCTGAGCGAGAATTCCTGCAAGGAGTGCAGTCGAAGTGTCTGCAAGGAGTGCGTTGACAAAGGATTCAGATACGTAGCATTTGTTCTCATTTTCGCAGAAGTGCAGTTGGGCACAAGAGTCGTGCAAGGAGTGCATAGGCAAAGTAAAGCCTCAGGGTTGCGAACCTGAGTAAGGTGTGAGAGACTGTTGCTGCAGGAGTGAGCAGAGTCGAAAGTATTCAACACTTGGAAGTGTTTGAGAGTTGTCACAAGGAGTGCGTGCAAAGACCCTCTTTGAGGCTCAAAGTTGTGAAGAAGCTCAGGAGGAGTAAAGCCTTTGAAAACATTGAAGGCATCATAAGTTTGTAGCGCAAGCGGATGAGTCCAAGGAGGATTTCTTGGTTTTCCTTCGTAGAAATCATCAAGGGGAAGGAATTGACGGTCAGGAATTATGTGGGAAGGATTTTCGAAATCCCACCAGATCTGCCAGACAAGCGAGGAGGTTATGGCTGCATCCGGAGTTCAAGCTCAGGAGATTGGGGACCATAGGATCTTCACAGACATACCCGTTAGTCGTTGGATTGACCAGGAGTTGCACGGAGTTTAAGCTTCGTGAATGGGAGGAGGAAAGTTCCGACGAGAGGCGTGGCCATCGAAATTTCGGCATCCACGAAATCGGGAGTCATGAGGACGAGTGATCGGGAATTTTCATAGTGAAAGTCCCGGAATCAATCTGAGTCATCCATCTCAAGGACACAGGTGGAAATAATCGAAATCCCATCGGCATCAAGGCCATCAGGACTCACATAGGTAAGGGTTTTGGTTTTGCAGTTGGCAAAAAACCCGAGGGTCAACCTGAACCGTCCATCCACTTGGGACGCGTGTTAGAAATCTGGGGGAAGTCGAGGATCGACATTTCGCAAGTTCGGGAGACGAGGTGGGTTTGCATTTCAGAATCATGAAGTCCGATTTTCTGAAAGGAAAGATAATTGTCAGGAAATCGAGAGTTGGGAAATCGGGGATCCCGTGGACAAGAGGTTCAATACATATTGACACTCGAAACCTCGAATCCCGATAAGAGGTGAGACTGCAGTCATATAAGAGAGGTTGCATGGATTAGGGGTATAGCGAGGAGGGATAGAAGCACAAAGGGAGCGCATCGGGATATCAGAGATCGGAAATTTGAGGAAGCAAGTGTTGGCGACATCGAGGATCACGAAACCCCGAAACCCGATTGTTATTTTCTGTTGAGAATGGAGAAGCGCTCAGGCCTAAGGGCTATAAAGAGCAAGACAAACCTGTGAGTCAAATATTAATAAGGATTCCAGGCAAGAATCAAAGGAGCCACTCCAGCTCGAGGGTAAAATTAGAACGATCCTTAAGATCGGGAGGTCAGCGCAGAGGTCTCTGCCAAGGCAGAGGGTGCGGTCTGCGTCATGAGGCATTTGAGTGACCCCAAATTTATCAGCAAGATCCGAACTTCACCACCACCTATCATCTCTTGGGTACAGGCACAACTGTCACTGATTTTCACATTCATGATAGATTGTTATGCCATTTGGTCCATCTCTATGTTTCTAGAAGCGAGTGTGAAAAGTTGATTTTGGAAGCCCACTACAATCGGATGACAGGACATTTTGGCGTGGAGAAAATTGTGGTCATTCTACAGAAACATTTTTATTGGCCAAAAGTTTGACAAGACGTCGGCAAGTATATCATATCTTTCATTGCCTATTCCATTTCCAAGCCAACCATCAAGAAGCAAGGCTTATACACCCCTCCTCCTACTCCCGAGAAGCCTTGAGAATCCATCTCGATGGATTACATGTCTGGCCTTTCATCCACCAAGAAAGGCAATGATTGTGTATTTGTGGTCATTGATCAGTTTTCGAAGATGGCCATCCTCGCATCCTACAAGAAGAACATCACAGCGACAGATACTGCCAAGCTCTTCTTTGAACGAGTGTGGGTCCATTTTGGGATACCATAAACCATCATCTCCAACTGGGACAACAGGTTCCTCATCACATTTTGGTCGAGTCTCAAGTCACTGTTGGACACCAAGCTCACTAAATCCACTGCTTTCCACCCCTAAACAGATGGCCAAATAGAGGTAGTTAATCAGATGATCGTGCACATCCTGCGCATGTACAACTCTAGGAATTCACATACATGGTATGAGAGTCTCCCCTATGTTATGCACAGTTACAACAAGGCTCTTCATAACTCCACTGACCATATCCCATTTCAGGTGGGGTTTGGATTCCAACTCTTGGGTCCCATTGATGTTGCACTTCCTCTTGCAACCACATAGACAAACTCTTCCCATGTTTAGTTTGAGACTGAAAAATCCACCACATTCATTGAGAATGTTCATCACATCCACCAACAGGTCCATGATATTTTGCATAAATCCAATGCTAAGTACAAGCAGTTCCATGATCAACAAGTTGGAGACAAGGTATAGTTACATTTGCAGAAAGAGCATCTTGCAGGGCCCCAACAGAAGCTTCGCCCACTTCGCTATATCCCTTACACTATCACCAAGGTTGTGGGTAGAAATTCTTTTGAGCTCAACACTCCACCCTTCCTTGGCTTGCACCTTGTGTTCAATGTGGACCTCCTTCGGCCATATTTTCCACCATTATTGGACACCTCAGAGATCGCAAAAAAACTGACACCAATAGAGCTTAACCATGATTTCATGGAACAGGAATCCACTGACCAGATAGTGTACATACAGGTCAAGGGCACTTGCCAACAGAGGATCCAGCTTTATCGAGTTATCAAGGCAGGGAAGCTCCTACACCAAGGCAAGTGGCTCACCTGGGGCCAAATTCAGCAAAAGTTTCCTCACTTGATGGGGGAATTCAATGCAATGGATACCATTGCTTCTTAAGAGAGGATGAATGATCCAGGTTGATATTGGTGCCCACCCACCTATTCCAACTGGCTCCTCTTGACAGTTTTTATTTCAACATGGTCTTATGTACTTCTTTGTAATTGTGGGTTATACACTTCCGGGGTTGTCTGAATCCATACACATATTCCAGGAGGAGACTGGTGGCCTCCCACCTAATCCAACTGGCTTATTTTGGATGTGTTCATGTCATCACATCTTTATGTACTTTCAAGACCATTTTGGGGCCCTAAACAGTGTGTTTTTGGCTTTCCACAGTCAAACTGTAGACAGAGTCACATTTTGATCGTGTGATGTGTAGTTATTGAAAAGACCTTTCAAATGGGCTATCATGCGCCTAAAACAAAGGTCGTATGCTAAAGTTACGACCCTGAAAAGTTGAGGCACCAACTTACCCATAGGGGCCCACATGAATTTTGGTGTTTCACCTCCTAGGGTTAGGTTTTTGGATGTCTAGGGTTTTGGCATTCATAAGTAATATTAAAAGGGCCTCTCGAGCCTCATTGTAATCAATTTTTTTTTGCTCAGATGGATGCACGTAGTAGCCACATCTCTTCTCAGAGATAGCTACCACCATTCGAGCAAGTTGTTTCAGTTCTGCAGTTTTACAGTTTCATCCTATTTCATTTATTCAATAGAAGATATTGTTCACTAGATAATTGTATTGTTCTCCATATCTCTTTTTTTATTGTACTCATTTTGTTAACCAGTTCATTCTGCTCCTAAATCAGGATCAATCGTCGAGATTGTAGAAATATCGTACATAGAAGGAGAGGAAGAGAATTCTTAGTTTAGTCATATAATAGAAGAGTCGGTAATTCCTATTCAGAAAGGATCATGTGTCAATTCCATGACCCTGTGTGTGTCACCTAAACCATAAGTCACATTCAAGTATTTTTCAAAACCACTCATAGTTAGAAAGGGCGGACATAGTAGGAGTAGCCAGAGCATTGGAAGCAATGTGTAGAGTCATAGTCAACCAACATCGCCTAGGGGAGGTTCTACAAAAAGAAACATGGCATGGGTAGATAACATCCTTATACTTCCTAATTTCTAGGGAGTTGGGTCAGAGTTCCCAGAACAACATCTATTTTTCTATGAGATAAGTTGGGTTGCAAAGAATTTCCACAATGAGGCTGTAAAGATTGTGCAGTTGGAAACAACATTTAGAGGTTGTGCATTAGTTTGGTACATGAAAATGCAGAGTACCATGCCTATGGGACAAGCTATGATGTTAGCAAAAATTAGACAAGCATTGTTGAAAGAGTTCAAGAAGCCAAATTCTAACTCGCAGTACATTACAGAGTTTAAGGAAATCAAACAGGTACAAACTAAATCAATCTGGGATTATGGCCAACGTTTTAAGGATCTGATGGGTAGATTGGAATTCCAGATCCTTGATCAGCAGAACCAAGAATGGTTTATTACAATACTTCTACCACACATTCGCAGCTCGTTGATTCAACAGAAGGTTGCGTCGCAGCTTAAAATTTTTGGAGATTGCAATGAAATTGGAAGCATCCCCTGTAGGAGAGAGTGGAGAGATGGCGCAAGTACAGACGCAATTGCTTTCCTTGACAATTCAACTAGTAGAGCTTACAAAAGGGAAGGAGAAACGGGAACAAATCTGGTGTAATAAGTGTAGGAGTGAAGGCCACCATAAGAACGAATGCACGACATTTTCATAATATTTGGCGACTGGATCACCGAATACATTACCAGGAGGGGGATACTATGAGATATGTAAGAAATGGGGACATCATTTGACTAAGTGTCCATTACTGCATAAATATCAAAGTACACCAAGGAAATTACTCAGTAGGACATGAAGAGAAGGATTGGCATGCCTTCGATTTGATGAGAGAGATCACTTAAGATATATATATGATTCAAGAGGATAATGTTGTGACAGAAGGAGGTGGTCCACAATATAATAATCAGAGAGGCATTAACCCAGGAAACAAAGGAAATTTTGGCAGAGGTCGAGGCAGAGGAAATTTTGGCAAAGGAGGTAAAGGACTGATAATATGTTACAATTGTAATCAACAAGGGAACTTAGCTCGTGACTTCCTGAACCCTTGTATAACCTACACATACTATAGATCATTGGGCCATGCAACAAAATATTGTCCTCAACTACTTGTGAAATGGCATGCAAGAGGAAATCAGAACTAGAACCCAAATCAGAATGTACAAAAAATATCCGCCGGAAAGCACAATGAAGGACCTAGAATAGTAGTTGTTATGCAAGAAAGAATTTGAACAGAGGATGATGTGATGAATGGAGGGAAACATGTTGAGAAATGGGTAAGGAAGTCAATAGGACCTATGCCAACATTCGACCCTCGGCAAGAGAAGTAGACATATCAGAGAGAAAGAAAAGAGATACTAGGACCATATTGGGTAGCATCAACATAATTTTCACCTCATGTTTGTGATCATACTATGCCAAAGAACTCTCTTGGGAAGTTAAGTACTCTAAGAGAGTTCCTGAGAAGTTGTGTAGTGTTAATGAAACTCAAGACCCTAGTGGAAAATTCTTGCAACGCACTTTTCTTTATGTTTATGCACCAAATTATAGTTAGACCACCACCATTAGAAGAATAGTTCTCATGTCATTTCAAAATTGAGTTCATAATAGAGACTATGAGAAGTATTGCAATAGTTACAACTATTTTAAGTTGTGACTCAAAACCCTCATGGAAAATTATTGCAATACAATCATCCCTCTGTTTATGAATTAGATTACCATTGGACCAGTTCCATTAGAATCATAGTGGATGTGCATTTTTATTTGGTTCATAATAATAATTTTAAGAAATATTGCAAAAATTACACTCATTTCATGTTGAGATCTCAAAACCCTCACGGTAATTTTTTATGGTGTGATTATATTTATGTTTGTGATCTAGATTACAGCAAGACCAATGCTATTGGAAGTGGAATGGCCATGCCATTTCTATATTGGGATAATAATAATGATTCTAATTAATATTGAGGAAGTTATGTAAACATTTTAAAATCGTAGCCTCCAAACCCTCTTTGCATAAAGGAGTTCCATTAAAAAGAAATCTATTTCATCAAAACCCTAGTTATGTTTTTAGGTTTTTCTAAGAAAGATGTATTTTACAAGAAATATAAGGGTCATAGTATTGAAGAATACAGAAAAGGTAGTAAGTCCAAATATTAAGAGTCTTGGAAACACTTTATGTACCTTAATTTGATGAATGACGTGGCCATATTGGGCCATCAATGTACTTTAAGGAGATGTTTCGACTTATAAAAGAAGAATATGAAAAATATTTTTAAATGGATGGTCTCAAAGCATGAAGAAGGATACAAAGAGAACATGATAACTTCCCACTATAGGTTTATGGATGTCTTCAACAAGACAAGGTTATTGTTTCTGTAAATACCATAAAAGCAAGAATGATTTCATCGATATATTGACTTGTTTAAAATATTGCAAGTCCCTTGAAGCATATCTAGAGAAAATAGGTTGAGGATGAGAATGTTCAATTTTTTTAAGATTCCAATGTTAATATGGATAAATAAGTTTTGATTTCATATTTCATGATATAATATATGGATGGTGGAAATATTATTCTTGGATATCCTTGTTCCTTGGATGGGCTCATTCACAATGGTTAATTTTAATGTAAAAAAAAATATGAAGATTTGGTACAAGAAAAGAAAATCACATTGCATGATATTTCTCTTATTAAACAACAAGAACCTAAGGTAGCTAATGGATAAATCATTCCAGGGAAACCAATTCTTGAACCTATAAATGAAGATCCTAAGGTTGAATCGGAAGGGCGGGAAGGAAGATGACACAATGCGTGGTATATGTTTTGCAGTTTTTCGTTCATTCATGGGCCTTAACTACCCCATTACTATTATAGGTGGATGTTAGTGATTTCCCTAGGAATATCGCGGAGAAATCCTTGCATATTGCGGATCAATTTCCACGAGCACTAGATCAATTATGAAGAAGGAGCCTACACCCAAAGAAAATCCCCTATAATGGATATAAAATGCAATAAGAATCTATGGAGCACCGTTTAATTTATTAAAGAAACAACTTGGTGAATAATTGAAAAAAAAAGAACCAATAGCTAAGATTATTGCATATCACCACACATACTATCATGAGAAACAATAGTCATGAAAAAAAAAATAATCATGAAGGCAAGGCCGTGATCATCGTGATACCTATTATAATACATAAATATGGACCATTAATAACACAAATGACTAAAGAAAAGAAAAAAGTAGCATAATGGAAAACAACTACTTTAAACATTCAAATAAATAAAATTGTAAAATCTTTTTATATTTGAAAATGTTGATATGAAGTTTAAATGTGGCTATAGTTAAAAATCACATTTAAAGTCAAATTTAAAGATGTCAATTGAGTATAGGTTGGATGGTTGAGAGGAATGAATGTTATCCTTCTTAAAGAGGTTCAATTCCCTTAAAAATGACATGAATAAGTATATTGTTATAATGATTTACTGTCACAAATACCTTTAGTTAAAAAAAAAAAAAAAAAA
>JZKD02S2379688.1:233935-246730 GCA_000966675.3 Picea glauca | reverse complement strand
TATCTTGTTTGTATATAAGATACATAAATTTTAAAAACTTGGTTTATTAATCATTTCACTGCAACATCATCGGGTACAGGAGAAAGCATATCCACTCTTTACCCGCAACAATTTCACCAAACTCCAGCTGCAGCCTGCAACCACCCAATTCGCCGCACATGCCGCCTTAAATTTTGTTCTGAAACACAATGTATATATTACTGTAACGGTGGCCTGCCAGGATGTGTTAGCAGCATGGAGATTGGCATCATCCCTACTGCATGCTGCTCTCTCAAACATATTCGACATCAATGGACACGCACATGGCAAGCTCAGATTTGTTTTAAACGGATTTAAAAAGTTAAAATAAAATGAATCTACGCTCATTTTTTAGAATTTCACCAACTAAATTTAAATTCATCGGTAAGTAATTTCTTTGTAAGAAGGGTTTCTTTTACATTAACCATATGGCTTCATCTGGTGCTTCTACAAGTTCGACCACCGTCAGACTGTTATTTCTCATTTTAACGCCTATGGAAGACAGGCGCTTACGTACCCTCGTCGTCTTGAAAGCATAAATATTTAGGTCAATCGCTACAGTAAGTAAGGACAAACAACAGAACGGAAATCAGAAAGATGTTCTCATTTATCCAACGCCAGCTGTGAACGATGATGACGTTTTAGGTGTTTTTCAGCTCATAGTGATTTCACAGTACCAAATTGTTCACAGTTTTTCATTATCACCTTCAAATGTTAGTATCTTAATGGATCAATAGACTATATATAATGATAAACAATAACCAGTTTACTACTCATCACTCAATACTGTAAATATATCCTAACATATATATATATATATAATCCAACA
This sequence comes from Picea glauca, assembly GCA_000966675.3. Taxonomy (NCBI): domain Eukaryota; kingdom Viridiplantae; phylum Streptophyta; class Pinopsida; order Pinales; family Pinaceae; genus Picea; species Picea glauca. The sequence goes on along the minus strand of JZKD02S2379688.1, from coordinate 245,883 downwards.
GTATATAAACAATCAACTATTTATATACTAAAATAATTCAACGGTATATAGAGCATCAACCACAGTTAACTTACCGATGGGATAAATCCTTAATTCCCAAAGTCATTGAAGAAAAGGGACAACAATAACAGGTCGTCATTCAACAATTGAACTTGCTTCACAAAAACTTTGATGTAGTGTGTAAAATAGTTTTCAATGTGGAAATCATTGTTCCATACCACACAGAATACTGAAATGTTCCATTCAATATAGTTGGTCAGGCACCTACACCAAAGGGTATGCCATCTAATCCCATAAGGGTGGATGAGGATGATGAAGATCTAATTGAAATTAATATAAAAGTCAAGTCAGGTCGATGTAAACATATAGAAGCTATGAATTTGTATAATTAGGTTATGACTTAGACTCCCAGTTTTTTTGGAATGCTTTGTACTTGATTTTCCTTAGTGGCAGGTTTTCGACACTTTTGCATGTACTATTTCACTGTGTGATATATGAATATAAATATAGGTAGATTATAAAAAAAAAATTATAATGATATTTATTGGTTTTAGATTATTATTTAAATTGTTTTTAATTGGTTAAGAATTTATTTTCTTGAAATGTAAGGAAACAAGTAATTATCTAAAATCTAAAGGAATATGGCAAGGGTGGAAGTCTACCCTTTTATGGGTCAAAAATGGGTATTTCATGTGGTCAAGTTTCATCTACACACAATGATGCAAGTTGCAACTAGGCATAGCCTGAGTATTGTAGTTTTTTTCCTAGTTTAGAAATAATAATAATTGTTCTAGGACGTTGGGTTATACAAGTTATAACAATAATCGTTTTCATAGAAAAATTTGTATTTTCATTTCATAAGTTTTCCTTAATATCACTCCCTACCCCAACTCTTAGGGTGACATTATGGAAGGGAAAAAATAAGTTTTCCCTAATATCACCTTGTGCCCCACCCTCATATTAAAATTTCCCTAATATCGCCCTTCCACCCCCACCCTCATGTTAAGTTTTCCCTAATATCACCGCCCACCCCCACAAATGATCTAAGTCTATCTTTTGATAAACATATAGAATTGAGTTCATGATAAATTCATTCTTGAATACCTAGCAACTGAGATAAAGTGGATTGTAATATTTCAGATATAAAAAGTATGCAGAACAGAAATAAAATGCTAGAAATGGCAGATGAACAACAACAATATAACCATAATAACACCACAATAATACTGAAATGATAACAAAATAACACCAGAAATAGCACTTTGATTACTGAGAGCAATGTTCATGGGCCTCTTCGAGGGGGAAACCTCCATTCGAGCAGAGATCTATTACAATAATATCCAAGCTAGGGTTTTCATACCCTCGACTCCTATTTATACTAAATATGTATATCAAGAGAACCATCTAGTGGAAGATCCTTCTAGAAGTGGAAGCTTCTATTAGGTCTTCTTACATTCAATTTATTCTACCTTATTGCAAGGCCTTATTAATATTGACATTTATTACATCGGAATACATTGTTCTACCTACATAAGGGGTTAGGTCCCTAACATGTTCGTCCCCTTAAAAATAGCCTTGTCCTCAAGGCTTGAGATGTGGAAATTGTTGCAGAACGGTAGTTGGTTCCCAAGTGGTATCTACTAGAGTTGTATCTATCCACTGGACTAACACTTCCTTGATGGTTCGCTGACATAGGCGACGCTCACGCTAATCCAAAACTGCTTGTGGTTGTAGCCAAATGGAGCCTTCTTCATCCAACTCGAGAAGATTGGTTTGAGTTTGGAACTTAGTTCCAATCACCTTCTTCAAGCATGAAAAATAAAAAACAGGTTGTAGCTTAGAATGACTAGGAAAAGCTAATTGATAGGCCACATGTCCCACACGCTTGAGAACTGTATAAGGACAATAAAATTTGGGCGCTAGCTTCTGACAATGGTCGACCTTGAGGGAATTTTGCTTGTAAGGTTGTAGTCAAAGAAACACTTGATCCCCTTCTGCAAATTGACATTCAGAACGACCTTGATCGACTTGTTGCTTCATGCGATTCTGAGCCACAACCAAATTCTCTTTGAGGGTACGGAGAATAGCCTCTCAAATTATAAGTGTTTGGTCAATCGTCTGGACCTTCGAGACACATGGTAAATATGACAGAACTGAAGGTGGATTTTGTCCATAGACCACTTAAAAAGAAGTCTTGCATGTAGTTGTATGGTATGAAGTGTTGTACCACCATTCAGCTAGGGGTAACCATTGAGCCCACTAATTTTGCTTTTCTGATGCAAAACACCTCAGATATGTTTCCAAGCACTTGTTGACAAATTCAGTTTGGCCATCTGTCTGGGGATGATAAGTTGTGCTGAGATGAAATTGGGTGCCTTGTAGCTTGAATAGTTCTTGCCAAAAATTGTTAGTGAAAGTTGGGTCATGATCGGAAACAATAGAATGTGGCATGCCATGAAGCTTGAAGATCTGATCCATGAAAAGTTGAGCCATTGTGGATGTTGTAAATGGGTGTTGAAGAGCACAGAATTGAGCATACTTGGAAAGGTGATCAACTACCACCATGATGACTGATTTATTACCCGATTTAGATAAGCCCGTAATAAAATCCATAGAGATATCCCTCCAAATAGCAGGTGGAATCGAAAGTGGTTGCAGTGTGCCCAGAGATTTGATTGTTTCTCCCTTGTTGCGTTGACACACATCACATTCGCCCACAAAATTATGAACGTCATGTTTCATACCATCCCAGAAAAAATAACGTTTGACCATGTCATAGGTTTCGGTAAACCCGGAGTGCCCAGATGTGGGTGTAGCATGAAGCTTAGAAAGAACCGTGGATTTAAGTTTTGACTGTTTACTTAAATTCAAACGACCTTTGTATCGAAGCTCATCCTAGAGCCATGATTACCCTAGGGAAACTGGAGAATTGTACTACAATTGTTGTATCAAATGCAAACTTTTGGGATCATGTAGCCATTCCTGGCGAATGGCTTGGAGCCAATATGGTACAATGAAGGAGAGAGAAAAAAGGGAGCCTTCATCTTCATATTTTCGAGAAAGTGCATCGGCCACCACATTGTCTTTTCCTTTCTTGTAAATGATCTCATAATCATATCCAAATAGCTTAGTGACCCATTTTTGTTGCTCTGGGGAGGAAATGTGTTGTTCCAAAAAATACTTGAGGCTTTGATGGTTTGTCTTAATTTGAAAGCGTTGCCCCAATAGATAAGGGCGCCACACAACGACATGCAGAATAGCCAACATTTCCTTTTCATATATTTATTTGCCCAAATTTCGTTTAGACAGTTGTTTATTGGTAAAGGCCAAAGGCTGGCCCTCTTGCATAAGGACAAGGACATCACCAATACCTTTCCCTGAAGCATAACATTCCATGACAAAGTTATTTGTGAAATCAAGAAGGGCCAGGACTAGAGTGGTGCACATGGCCATCTTCAAGGTTTGAAAATCTTGAGGAGTTGTTGGGGTCCAAGTGAAAGAATTATTTTTAAGGAGTGTCGTGAGAGGTGTCACAATCTTTCCATAATTCTTAACAAACTTGTGATAATAACCTGTTAGGCCCATAAATCCTCACAAGATTTTGAGAGTCTTTGGGTGAGGCCAATCTTGCATAGCTTCAATATTTTTAGGATCCACCCCGACATCGTTTTTGCCAATGAGATGGCCCAAGTACTCGACTTCTGATGCACCAAAAGAACATTTAGATTGTTTGAGGAAAATTTGGTGCTGAGAGAGTGGATGGAGAACTCGGTCCACATGAGCAAGGTGGTATGTCCAGGTTTTTCTATAGATAAGGATATCATCAAAGAAAACTAATACAAAATGATGGAGAAAGGGGCGAAAGACATTATTCATGAGGCTTTGGAAGGTGGAGGGGGCATTACACAAGACAAAGGGCATGAACAAAAACTAATAGTGGCCCTCATGAGTTCTAAAGGAAGTCTTAGGAATGTCTGCCTCTTTCATATGGATCTGGCGGTAGCCAGAATGAAGATCAAGTTTAGTAAAGAACTCGGCACCACTCAATTCATCCAAGAGGTCATCAATGATAGGAATGGGAAATTTGTCTTTAATGGTGAGTTTGTTGAGGGCACGGAAGTCAGGACACATGCGCCAAGAACCTTCTTTCTTCAGGACCATGACCACAAGAGAAGAGTAGGGGCTCGTACTAGGGCGGATAACGCCTACATTGAGCAGTTCTTGAACCATTTTCTCAATTTCATTTTTTGGGGAAAAGGGGTGACGATAGGGATGGATATTAGGAGGGAGGTTTCCTGGTATAAAGGGAATGGAATGATCATGAACACCATGAGAAGGCGAGAGTCCCTAGGGAGTGTAAAAGACCACTTGATGTTTAGAGAGGATGGATTGGAGTTCTTGTGACACCGAGGGTGTCTCAGTTTCCTGTATGGCATCGAGTTGGGAAATAACGCTAGAATGACCTTTTTGAGCAACTTTTCCATGCGATGGGAACTAATGATTTTCGGTGAACCAGCGGTGATGCCTTGGAACTTATACTTTTGGCCCTCCAGGTCGAATTGCATGGTTAATTCCACAAAAGAATGGGACCCAAAGTCCTTAGCCAGTCTTCACCCAACACAATGTCACAACTGCCCATGTCAATAGCAAACATATGATATTTCAGGTGGTAGTCACCAATTTGGAGACACACATTTTCACACTTCCCTCCACATTTCATGGAACCAACATTGGCAATCATGATTTGGAAATTATTGACTACATGGATATATCAATGAGTTTCTTGGGCAATGTGGTGATGAATAAAATTATGGGTGCTGCCACTATCAACCAGAATGATGACATTCCTATGCTTGATGTAACCAATTAGCTTGAGGATTTGGGGAGCAAAGAAACCAGTGAGAGAATTTAGGGAAATGACCGGTTCTACTTTGGGAGGGTTTGAGGGAGGGGTTATGTCCATGGTTTCAGGTGACTCATACACAAGGGGAGTTTCAACATCCTCTTCCGAAACATCCTCTGATATGGCCATAAAAAGATTTGGTTCCTTACATTTGTGGCCTGGAAAATATTTGTCATCACAATTATAACAAAGGCCTTTGAGTTGGCATTCATCCATTTCAGCTCTAATCAATTTTTGGATCTTTAGTGGAGTAGAGGGAGTAGTGGGATTGACTAGTTTAATGCGAAGAATAAAGGGGGGTTTTCGGTTTTGAGAAGATAAAACTTGTTGTGCTTCTTTAGCTCTTTTAGTAGCCTCCACCCAACTCTGAGGCCGAGCCATGAGGACATGGGCACGAATCTCATAAAACATTCTCGGAAAAAGGCATCAAACATGCCCTCTATCCAAAAAGTTAGGCGCTCAAAAGCAGTTATAAAGTCTTCCAATGTTTCGAATTGTTTCAACTTTGTCAAACGTCCTAAATGGTTGGTGTCAGTGTCAAAGCGTTCATAAAGCTCTACCACAAAGTGTGTCCAAGCAATATACCCTTGACAGGAAGTTTTTCTTCATTGCCACCATTGCCAACATTCTTGATCTAGATGCAGAACACCATACTGGAGTTTGGCCAAGTCATCTATAATGTCGTATAAAGAGAAATAATGTTCCATTTGGGTTACCCAACTAGTGGGATCTAAGCCATCAAATTTGGTCACATCCACCTGCGGAAGGCATAGGTCACGCTGAAAGTGATGGGGCTGGAAATTATGGGAATGAGAGGAAGTTTCAACTTCGGTATGTGGGTTTGGGTCAGATAAAGGTTTATCTGCAGGGATACGCAGCTTGGTGCAGATCATCAAAACGACAGATTCAAGTTGGGTAGTCATGTCTTGTTTGAGTTCATCGATTGAGGCGACGATGGAGGACTCCATGGTTGTATTGATGGAAGCAACCTTGGCACTAAGTTGTTTCACTTCTTTTTGGGTCTCTGTGAAATTAGATTTCAAGGTATTGAAGCGAGCTTCCAAGTCTTTGCTATGGGTATGGGCCACGATGACAAGGGAACCGAAACGGGGTGGGTGGGGTCAAAAATTTTGCTGAAAAATGATATGTATGAATGTGATAAGGGCGAAGAGATAAATCCAATGGAATAGGTCTCAAATAATGGTGTAAAAAATTCCAGACTTTTTCTTTTTTTTACACCTGTGGAGTTATACTCCGATCTGAAGAATACTGCAGTGATGAAATGCCCAAATGCTTAACCAGGAAGAAATGTGTAGTGATTTGGCAACCCGAACACAGTTGTGCGACAATAGATCTTGTTTGTTTTAATTTTGTTGTTTTCGTCCCTAAGGGTTAGGTATTCAAGGGTTCTACAGACAAGAGTTTTCCCTATGCTATAGCTCTCTAATATACATGTGGGGTCCAACAGTAGTACTCGACCCAATATCTCATGGCACTAACTAAGGAGGCTGGACCGTTCCCTTAACCGTACTACCTGACTACCTAGGTACTAGAGATTATCTTCCCGAGTGTTGTTCTCGGTGGCACTATAACAGTTAGGAAGTCGATCGGTTTATCTAAAGAGTGCTTTAGGAAATCTAGGCTGATCTGTACACAGGTGTTATCTAATGAGCTACCACTCGAAGGGGTACCAACAAGGGTTACAAGGGTGGCCAATAGATGTGCGCTTAAGAACCACTTGTATTTCATGCATGTATGAATCCATCAACCACGGGTTTATGCGTGTAATGACAGATCTTTGTGGCTTAAAGACGCCATAATATGTCTCTACCCTGGAAAAAAATTAACCCACAATTTTATGCCAAGGAAAGTGCTCTGATACCACTTGTAATATTCCATATATAAAAATTATGCAGAATAGAAATAAAATTCTAGAAATGGAAAATGAACAACAATATAACCAAAATAACACCACAATAATACTGAAATGATAACAGAATAACACCAGAAAGAGCACTTTGATTACTAAGAGCAATGTTCACGGGCCTCTTCAAAGGGGAAACCTCCAGCCGAGCATATCTCTATTACAATAATATCCAAGCTAGGGTTCTCATACCCTTGACTCCTATTTATACTAAATATGTCTATGAAGAGAACCATCTAGAGGAAGATCATTCTAGAAGCGAAAGCTTCTATTAGGCCTTCTTACATTCGATTTATTCTACCTTATTGCAATACCTTATTAATATTGACCTTTATTACATCGGAATACATTGTTATACCTACATAAGGGGTTAGGTCCCTAACATGGATTGAATCTAAGCACATCATGTAGAAGATGTTCAATAACATAGCTTTTTATCATATTAGTGCACTTGGATCATCATTGGCTATTGCATTTTTCTACAACTTGAATGAGAGGGAAAATGCAAGAATCAAGAACGCCTATGTGGATATGATGATGGGTTTCACTCAATCCTTCACAATTATTATTTGATGAAATCTCTATCTTCCAAGGGTTTAATACACGACAAGTATTTGATAGAATGTTTGAAGAAATCCCTAGTAATCAACAATTATTTGATGTAGATCCTGGTACAAAGAGTTTCAAATTATGATAAAGTCTCTCTCTAGGAAATCCTTATGCATGTGGGTGAATTCTAATGACTATGTTGTGGATTTGAAGAAGAAATTGGAGCAAAGTCAAGGGGTTCCTATTGCCATGTTATGCTTTTTTTATGAGGGTAAACAATTGGAGGATCTATCCCAACTATTTGATTATCATATTAGTAAAGATTCAACTCTTATGTTGGCATTGTACTTGCGTGGAGTGGTGATCATTAAAGTGTCTTTTAGGGATGCAATGCAAAAAAAATCTATCATCCCTAATGTTTAAAATCCTTCACTTATATCTAATGATAATATCATGGAGAATGTCGAGGAGGTGTCAATAGTGGATATTATAGTTTTGAAGGTTAACCATTTACATTCCTTATATGAAAAGGTTGTGGTCATTTTCCGAATTAATGGGTATTTTCCTCCTACTTCGACTTTATATTAGTGGATTCATACATCTTGGACAAAGAAATGTTAGAGCTATCTTTGTTCCAAATATTTTTTTCATGTCCATCTCTTTGATCATGTTGATTATCAGACAATTTTTTAGGAGGATCCTCGGTTTTGGGGAAACATGAGGATTTTTATAACTCCTTGGTTCCCATATTTTGATTCTAACTCTATCCTAATTAATAGAATGCTAATTTGAGTTTGTCTCCCTAATATGCCCTTACATTTCTAACATTTATTGGGTTTTGAAGATATTGGGAACTCTTTTGTTACTTACATCAAATTGGATCTTGAGAGAGCTTTGGTTGGATTATGTAAATATTCTCACATTTGTGTTGAGATGGGCCTTAGTAAGAGTCTTCCTAACAAAGTGCTTCTCAAATGGAAAACAATTCAATAAATTTAGCTATTAGATTATAATAACACATTTTCTTGTTGATACATCATCTACTAGGACATTTACAAGCTTCTTGTCCCGATGCTCATCCTCATCCTCCTATGAAAAGGGAACAAAAACAAAACTACTTTTTTTCCAGAAAATGATGATGATCAAAATGAAGATCAATAATCGCAAGTGTCGATAGGGGAATCCACTCCTCCTTTAGGGGCTAACATAGAATACATGGATACCAAGCTTTCCTCCTTAAAAGAGTTAGTTTCTCCTAAAGTCTCTTTTGGTGGAACAAAAAGACTTCATAAAAATGATTCATTTAATTCAGATAAATAATTAGCTCTCGCTATGAATCCACATATAGCACCCTCAAACTGTGATTACCATGTATCCTTCTTCAAAGGGGTGGCAAGAGTTAACAAAGAAGAGAAAACGGGAAAATTTGATAATTATTGTTTAAAGGGGCAAGAAGTGATATGTATATCCATCTGTAATTTTATTCTTGTATTATTGTAAACACACTTTGCACATATATTATGCTAAGTGTCTTTAGCACCCGCACTTGCTAGCTTGTATTGTACCATGAGCCTACAATTATTTTTTGGAAAAGAAATCAAAAGAAAACCTAACTTAATTAATGTACAACTAAAAAAATCGATGATTTAAATGAAATTTTATAAGAGATTATGAAAATATGCTAACTATATTATAACTATAGTGATAGTCAATAGGATTTAAATGTTGGCCTTCTGTTTGTACAAGAAACATAAGATTTAAATTTTGGCCTTCTGTTCTTGTTTGTATAAGAAACATAAATTTTAAAACTTAGTTTATTAATCATTTCACTGCAACATCATCGGGTTTAGGGTACAGGAGCAAGCATATCCACTCTTTACCCGCAACAATTTCACCAAACTCCCGACAGCTGCAGCCTGCAACCACCCAATTCGCCGCACATGCCGCCTTAAATTTCGTTCTGAAACACAATGTATATATTACTGTAACGCCGGCCTGCCAGGATGTGTTAGCAGCATGGAGATTGGCATCATCCCTACTACAAGTTCGACCACCGTGACACTGTTATTTCTCATTTTAACGCCTGTGGAAGACAGGCGCTTACGTACCCTCGTCGTCTTCACAGCATAAATATTTAGGTCAATCGCTACAGTAAGTGAGGACAAACAACAAAACGGAAATCATTTATCCAACGCCAGCTATGAACGATGATGACGTTTTAGGTATTTTTCAGTTGTGTGCGCTTGCACAGTATGAAATTGTTCAATTTTTTTAGTTTTTGGTTAGTAATATACATTTTGCTATATAACATTAAATGATGTGATAATGTGACAGATAATCAAACTATATATATTACCTTAAAAAAACATTCAATACTACTTAACAAATTATGACTTACAAAAACATTCAATCCTACTTTTAACAAATTGTATATAGCTCATAGTTTTGCATTATCACTGTAGAATTTCAGTCTATACGTTCATCTTCTGGACCAGTAGACTACATGACTGGTTCACTACATAACCACTCCATCAACTCAAAGAGGTTGTCAGATAGGTATGAAATCAACAAAGATGAAATGTACAATGGAACTATTTCGTCGTATGACATAACTTTTCAATTTTTTTAATATAAATAAGTTACATAAGTTATAATAATATTTTTATTTTCCCCGGATGGGGTGACGGCATGGTAGCTCGGGCAGGAGCCAGGTCAGGGCATTTCCATGTTTAATCAGCATGCGGATGAGGTGACGTCTTGGTAGCCCGGGCAGGAGCCACGTCATTGTGGAGTGAATAGTCCACCTCGCTTGAGCTTTGTGGTTTTGTTTATGTAGGAGAAGAGTTGCATCATTAATCTCACATAGTTTGGATTTAGGGAAGAGCCATAGTTTAAAGCATGGGTGCGTAGAACCTGGTACTAGTTGAAATTTGGTTCTGGTTGTATGGCATTTCCATATATGGTTAAAGTCATTTTCTTTGCTTAATCTTGTTGTTGGGTTTGTTAGGTTCGATTACAATTCTCAGAACTGAAGCAACCACTATCAAGGCTCTGTTTACTAGGTTTTTTTGTTTCGTCAAAGAGGTTAATCTATATTGGCAGCTCCTACTTCTACCCAAATTCATTCTTTTGAACAATTGATTCATTCAGGATATGGATGGTATGCCCAATCATTCTCATTTCGATCCCCCTCAAGCAAAGAATCAACCATGAAGTCAAAATGGTCATAGGATGGTTTCGCTTGAGCAAGGCAAAAGTAGTCAACTCAAACAAACTATAAGGAGCTACCACTGTTGGAAAACATCCCAATAGGTCATTAGATCTTAGGTAGATGCTATGAAAACAATGACCAATTATCAATGTCGATTTCCACACACTATCAAATATGAAATGGATGCCATGGAGCAAGCCATTCCCAAGAAAAGATGGGAGTTCTCCCAATCTCCATTGGAAGAAAAATTCGTGGAATGGGTACCTGACATTGGTTTTTCTAGATCACCGGACACCAAAGTATTTAAGCTAATTCACAATTACAAGAAGCCTTCAATCAACAATTGAACTTGCTTCACAAAAAGTTTTATGCAGTGTGTAAAATAGTTTTCAATTTGGAAATCATTGTTTCATACCATACTAGAGACCGTATGTTCCAAACCATACCATAGTCAAGATATTGGGAACTCTTTGGGAACTTACATCAAACCTTCAATCAACAATTGAACTTGCTTCACAAAAAATTGTGTAAAATAGTTTTCAATTTGGAAATCATTGTTTCATACCATACTAGAGACCAATATGTTCTAGACCATACCATAGTCAAGATATTGGGAACTCTTTAGGAACTTACATCAAATCAAATCTTGACCGGATTATATAAATATTCTCATATTTTTGTTAAGATAGGCCTTAGTAAGGGCTTTCTGGACAAAGTGTCTCTCAAATAAAAATGAATTCAATGCACTCAAGTCTTAGATTATGAGAACACAACTATTTTTTGTTTGATATGTCATATACCAAAACATTTACAAGTTCTTATCCACATGCTTGTGCTCATTCTCCTAGGATAAAAGTGACAAAAATAAAATCAAATAATTGAAATTTTTCTAGAAAATAATGATGATCACTGAGGATCAACAATAGCTAGTGCCAATAGGGGAATCCACTCCTCCTTTGCGGAATAACATAGAAGACACAACTCGCACTTTGAAAACTTTGAAAACATGTTACCTGCCTTAAAAAAAAATGAGGAGAAATAATATTCCTCACTCTTATATTTTTAGTTTTCTCTATCCTCTTTATCCTTTGGATTTCTCTATTAATATGATATTAATTATCAATCATATAGTTTTAACTTTAAAAATATAGGATCAAGTATTAATTATTAATAAAAGATGGTATTAATCTTCAATAATAACAAATGAAATTATGCTACATGAATAAAAAAATAAAATAACAAAAGAATATTTTGTGTGGAGTTTAGTTTTAATCAAATTACCACTTTATAGAAGTGGTTGATATAAGTATTCATTTTCTACTTTTTTTTAATTAATGACGCATATCAACCAATTTTTACAT
>JZKD02S2379688.1:220187-231508 GCA_000966675.3 Picea glauca | reverse complement strand
AAATAAGTTAACAAAAATGTATTAAATAAATGAAACTTTATTTTATTTATAAATTAAAGTACTAAAACATTATAGAATTAATCATATATAAATTTATGCATAAAATAAATACATAAAATAAATGTATTAAATAAATGAAACATTAATTATATTTATAAATTAAAGTATTAAAACATTATAGAATTAATCATATAAAAGGCAGGTATAAAATGATAAATACATTAATTCTTATAATAAAATTGTATTAAAAAATTAAAACATTAATTTTATTTATAAATTAAAGTATTAAAACATTATAAAATAAAATATGTTAATTAATTAATATTAATACATTTATATATTAATTTATAAAAGTATATTTATATTTTATTATGGGATAATACATTAAAGTAGTTATAATAGATTAATATATTTCTTAAATAATACATTAATCATATATAAATGAAGATATTTAAAATAATAGTTAATTAATGAAGACATTATTATAATATAAATAACTTAATAAATGAAAAATGTATTATTAATTAATGCAAACATTTGTAAAAGAATACATTGTTAAAGTATTAATGCAATAATAAAGTAATACATTAATAACAGAGTATGAAAGTATTAAAAGATTAATGGTGTATTATGTTAAAGACATTGGGAGAGAGGGTTGTTGTTTCTTACATTATGACATTCCAATACATTTGTTATAGTCACACAGTAGGTTATGTTACAACATTGAAATGTATAGAAATATTTGTGTCATTGCAATTTTGGGCAAAGTTTGTCACTTTGCAACATGAAAGTTATGAACAACACATGTTGATAATGTGTTTTGTTTGTCACATTCCAACGTTTTGAAAAATTTGTGACATTGGGACAAGAGAATGTGGGTGTATATGACAGATTGGGACCAAGGGACAACGTTCGTAGTATTGTGACGTTTACAAACTTTGTGGAAATGTGACAAAGGAAAGAGTAATGTAACATAACAAGGTTTAAGCATGAACGTCACATTGTGAATGTGATAATATGCATGTTTATGATAGCATGTTGCTATGTTTCATCACATAGCAACATCATATATATGTGTGTAAGATTGAGACATTACGAAGTTCGTTGCAATGTGACAAATGCAAGAGTTTTGTAACATAACAAGGTTTTTTTCATGAACGTCAGAATGTGATGTGCATGGAATGAAATACCAGATTTAGTGACATTGCAACATTACACAGAAGGGTTGTTTAATGACATTGCAACATTACACATAAGGGTTGTATAAATGAAAAATATATTATTAATTAATACAAACATTAGTAAAAAATACAATGTTAAAGGATTAATACAATAATAAAGTAATACATTAATAACAAATTATGAAAGTATTAATACATTAATAGTGTATTATGTTAAAGACATTGGGACAAAGGTTTGTCTTTTCTTACATTATAAAATTCCAATACATTTGTCATAGTCACACAGTGGGTTATGCTAACAACGTTGAAATGTATAGAAATATTTGTGTCATTGCAATGTTGGGCAAAGTTTATCACTTTGCAACATGAAAGTTATGAACAACACATGTTGACAATGTATTTTGTTTGTCACATTCCGATGTTTTGAAATGTTAGTGACATTGGGACGTGAGAATGTGGGTGTATATGACAGATTGGGACCAGAGGACAATGTTCATAGTATTGCGACGCTTACAAACTTCAAGGAAATGTGACAAAGGAAAGAGTATTGTAACTTAAGAAGGTTTAAGCATGAACATCACATTTTGAATGTGATAATATGCGTGTTTATTATAGAATTTTGCTATGTTTCATCGCATAGCAACATCATCTCTATGTGTGTAAGATTGAGAAATTATGAAGTTCGTTGCAATGTGACAAATGCAAGAGTTTTGTAACATAACAAGGTTTTTTCATGAATGTCACAATGTGATGTGCATGGAATGAAATACGAGATTTAGTGACATTGTAACATTACACAAAAGGGTTGTTTAAGCTTGTCCTTTTTATGTCTTTTATTAATATATATAATTTAATATAAGCGCTAATGTGTTAAAGTATTAAATGTTGAAAAACAGTAATGTGATTTATAAATAAAAGTAATAAGACATTAATGTATAATGTAATGTATGAATATTAACAAATTAGTAAGAATACATTTATACATTTTAAAATATAACCCTCAAAGCAAGTTTATTGTAGATTTGAAAGAGAGGTTTGAATTGTTATATTTGAAGAAGTTAAATATAAAATCATGTAATAAAGTGGTTATTTAGAAGAAAAAAATCGGTCCCATTAACTAAATATTATTTGAGAGATTTGAAAAGAAAAAATATATATGTTGTAAGTTGGTATTGCAGTATACTTAAAAAGGTATGGCAGATGGTCAAATATGGACAATAACAATATTATGATATTGAAATAAATATTTTATACGTACGAGACCATCACATAAAATAAAACATTATAAATCCACAAAATTATGTTTAACATTCATTAGTTTTGAGGTAAAATTTTATGTTTTTCCATATTCAAACAATTATAATGTAAAAAGATAAATAACATGAATGGAAATAATATATTGTTGACATGTTTAAAAGAAAATGAATATGATATCAATTATACTATGACAATTAAAAAGTAATAAACTAATAAAGTTGTTTTGAAGGACAGATATGAACATTTGAAGGCTAATAAATGATATGTTTGGTGCAAAGATTTCAATAAATAAATGACATTGCAACATATGGAAAATAATTATTGAATAGATAGACTTGTGAACAATCTGATAAAATCTGTTGTCGATATCAATAAAAGGAAAGAAATTTTAATTAAAAAATGTGAAAGATTTAAGTACATCAACTATAATATCCAAAATCCAATTGTTTTAAAAATATATTAAAAGTTTAACATAGCATAGCTTATTCCAAAATACAACCAGACTGATGACAAATACAACACCAATTAACATCAATAGTAACTTGATGGCCCCTTTGCCTTTGCAGCCATTCTCTTCGTAATTTTCTGTCAGCTTCTCTGTAAGAAATATGTCGATATTCACGAATAATGTCCTTCAATTTAGCTAAACATTTCAAAGTGTCATCGAAAATATGTGTAGGAATTTCATTTCTCCTACTAATCATATTTTGAATTCCAATAAGATATTGTTCTTGAGACGTGATATCATGTAGTGCTGAAATACATTTTGATGCAGTTTCATTATCCATAACTATATGTTCAAAAAAAAAAAGAATAAAAAATAATTAGTATGCATGAGAAAAAATAAAAACATATCAAAACATTCATTCATAAAAAAATATGAGTACAACAATGGTATCGATCCGTTAAAAAAAATGCTTCAAGAGAAACTACATGACTAAAAAGGAATTCGTTATTGAAAGGAAATGTTTATAAATATGAAAAAAAAAGTAGAAAGTTTTAATATTTTGTATGGGAGAAAGAAATTTTCCATTCGCGGTGAGAAGATGGAGAATGGAAAATAAATTTGAAAAATAATTGTTGTACAAAATGAAAAATAGAAGGAATATTTACTTTTTTGAAAATGATGATTCCAAAGACAAATACAATCCATCAACTCAGACAACAATTTTTTAATATATTATTTGAACATAAAAAAATCCTTATTTGAATATATTAAATGATGGTAAAAGTGATTAGTAGTAAACAAAGCTACAATAAGAAGTTTCGCTTAATACAAAAATAGACTGACTTGAATAATGATGATTTTTTTTTATTTGAAATAGTAATATGGATATAATGAAAGTTTACACGTATGTACAAACATTAGAATAATTTCAAGAACTGAACATAGTCATTCTATGTCTCATGAAAATATTTAAATTGGATGTTACACTGATATGGACTTTAATCGTTCCTCTTCTTTTTTCCTAATTGTAACATATGCACTATTTTTCATCTTTGCATAAAGCTCAAAAGAGAAAGGTGGTGATATCCATAAACCATCTATTGATTTGACTCTTTATATGGATGTGAAGGTCAACCCTTGATGCTCTTTCTTTTCAATATCAATTGTTGCACGTTCTAAATTCAACCCCTGTAATTTGTGAATAGTAAGAGCCCATACTATCTTCAGAGGAATTTGTTTACGATTTCCTCTTAAAACTAGTGTGATTGGTACAATGTTTGGATTTAATGGGTCAAAAGGAACACCAATGTACTTATCAAAAAGAAAAGTTGTGTACATTGGAAGTTGAGGAGGCTTAGATCCAGACATATAGAATATGTTCTTAATATAACCAAGAGCACCATTGACTAAGCCAGCTTCAACCCACAAGTTACATGTCAACATGACACGTTGTACTGGGAATAAGAGAACTTCACGTTCCAATTGATCATCATCAACACCAACAATTTGTGTTCGTTGTGTATGTTCATCAACACATCGAGCAATTGGAGAATTTAATGATTTCAACATCTGCCTATTTTGTAAGTTGACCATATTAATTTTTGGGAACAAATGAAGTGTTGAATTAAATAAACTCCTTTCTTGAAGAAGAAAATTCATATCAACCTGTGACATAAGAAGCTCCTAATCATCAAAAAGGGGCTCTACATTTCTTATGTTCATTAAGAGATTATGAAAATAATATTGTTTTGGATCATTTCCTTGCTGCCGAAATATTGTATCCAAGGTGACAACAATGTTGAATTTTTTCCATAAAACTTTCCCTGTTGTATTACCTGCATATAAAGGCTTATCTCTCACAGGAGGCAGTTGACCAAGGTCGCCCATAAGAATAATATATCTACCACCAAAAGGAGAAGATTTATTCTCCGGAAATGCTTCTCGTAATCGAGAATCAATCTATATGAATAGCCTTGGTTCTAAAAAGTTCATTTCATCTATCAAAATATATCAAATATGCCTCATTTCCTCTTGAAATATTTCTAAATATTTCCCTTGTAGTGGTTGCATATCCTTCATAGGAATTGTTAGTGTTGAGTGTATTGTTCTTGCATGTATATTAAAAGAATTTATTCATGTTGGAGCGAGCAAAAGAAAATGACTATTTCCATGAACTGATGAAGTAGAAAGACAATGAAAGACTTTCATGTTCCTGCAGTGCCCTGTATAATCATGAGAAGAGGTTCAGGACTTGGACATTCAATGGAATGCTATAAAATTATATCAAATGCAACTCCTTGTTTATCTTCCAAGGAAGATGGAGATGCAGATAAGGGATGAATATTTTCAACAATATGACCCCTTGATTGGACACTTCTTATAAAATTAATATCCTCTTCTGCAACATCATTTGAAGTTGTTGTTTACCCCCAATCAAAACATATATCAAAGTCTCTTCAACCGAGAGTGTGAAGGTCAGAAACATTGACATTATTAGGAGGAACCAAGCGAGACAAAAGTTTTCATTCTTCAAAATCTTCTTCCACATGTGTTGGTTGTTCTTGGGAATCGTCATATTCTTCAACATTTTCCAAAGAGAGAGGGGAACGATCAACATGCCATGCTCGATATCGCAAATTTCTCCAATTTTCAATCATTATATCATCTAAACAGCCAATATCTAATGGAATGATCCTAAATGGTTTGTACAAAAGCAATTAAGTCCAACAAAAAGTCTGGAATTCTTCTGATGACTCTTCAGGAATGGAATAAAACCGTGTCCAAACTCTAACAATGGCATGGACATGTCTAGGTCTCCATTTCTCCTTCTTACTTTTGGCATAAAATGTCCAAGATCTTGTTGTTTCTATCAAACACAAATGTTCAATAAAAGTAGGTCTCTATTGATATATTTCAACAAAACTATTGGGAAATAAAAATTGATGGGGGTTCTTTGGAAAAATTTTAAAAACCTTTCTCCCAACATTTAAGCAAATGAATTTCCGGCTACAAATTACAAGAGGTAGCTTTAGTAACATATGGCACGTTTCTTGGGCTCCAATGTCATGATCAACAAGTGTTTCAGCAAGGAATCTTCTGTATGCAGACAAAGCAAAATCTTCTGATGCACCGGAATTTGAAATTCTAGATAGCATATCTTGATAACTTTCTGACCTCTTTTCTTCTTTTGAAGAATACTTAGAAATATATTTCAAGACAACATGACGAGAATCCATTGGTTGGCAATCAACATTTGCACGCCACATTGTAAGAATATCAACATTATGGACATTTAGCCTATCATCGTTTCGTACTGGTTCATATTTATTTCTTCCTTTCTCATCTATGAACAATAGTGATTCATCTCGAACATCCCATGGAGCATTATAATGACAATTGAGAACAACACCTTTCTTGCGCAAACAAGAATCTACATTGCACTTTGTATGTCTTTGAATACGGTTCAACAAATGTTCATAATCATCATGAGGATTGGAAGAAAATATACGAGTTGTATTCAATAGGCATAGATCATCATTGATGCTTCAAGGAACCATAATGTTTCAATGATGAATGTCACGTGGATTCCATGCCGTTACATATCTATCAAAATATGTCTTTTCATAATGAACATCAGAAGGATTAGACCAGTCTAATCTTTCCATGTTTGGAGCACCTTGCAACCATAAGAAGCCATGGATGTGAGATGATCCTCTATGTTGCCACTCATATCTAAAAAAAATAAGATATAGTAAATATATATAGTAGAAAAGAACAATAACAAAGAAGAAAGAAATTATTAAACATAAATATCACAACATGAACCTGTACCAAAAGTCTTTAGCTCCAAGATATTTTTCAATGACTTCTTCTCAAAATATATTGAATCTTTGATGCATAAACATGGAAACAATATGCAGGTACTTGATAGCATTCTCAATTTTTATATGATGTTGATTAAAACCATGAGAATTTTCATTTATGGGCATAACATTATGTAAGTCAGGCCATTTTGTGTCAGCTGCACTCAAAGTAAAAAACAAATTTGGACAACCCAACTAAGTAATCATGTCCGTAATTTCAGTACGACACTTTATCCAATAGGCCCTTATACCTCTGAGTGAAGAACCAAAACACATAAGATGCTTAGCCAAATGATTATCACGTAAATCTAAGAGTTCTTGACGCAAGGCTTCAACTATTGTTGGGGAGTTATCATGCATATTTTTCTTTACAAAAACTGCAACAGTTGCATGGCTTCGATGTCTCATTATCATGTTTAATAAAAAGTATTGAAAGCGAGGATGGCTTCCAAATCGTTGATCAAAGTATCTAAGAAGATGCAATCCATATTCACGAAGTTGAATGTTACAAATACGTGGATGCAACCAATCAGCCTCAACAGTGGGAAATAATGTGGGGAATTCCATGTCTAATAACCCTTCAGTATTATATTCATTTATTGGAGATGAACCAATAGTTGGCCAATCAATTGGTTGAATAGGTGAAGACTCAACATTTTTAAAAAATGTTCTTATTTCTTCCACTTCTCTACATTCATTGGGTAGGCAAGAAACAAAATATGAAGGATGAGAGTGAAAATGGTCAACGGGAAACCCTTGAATGTCAACAACATTGTTATCTATTTCTTCAATATCACAATCAACAAATTTAAGCTTAGTTGACACATCTGTTTTGTTTTCAGGAAGAGCATCAATTAAGTGAAGGTCAATTTGAACATCTTGATAAAATTTATCCCTTTGAATTTTGTAATATAATGCATTCATCACCCGTGATCTCTTCACATAACATTCATAATATTTGGATTGGGCACCACGTCTTCTCACAATCAGGAAGTCAAGGTCTTCAACACATTGCGGAAGGTTTCTAGCAATCATAGAAATATCTTGTGGAAAGTTGATTGTGTGGCCACTATATTTATATTTCCCACCACAAGCATGGGTCACCTGCAATATAGGATTTACACGTGCTATGAGCATCTCTTCAACTTGGTTAATTACTCTTAGAACATGAGGTTGCTCACCAGGATCCATGTGATTCCATCGAGAAAAATGATGGGAACCTCTCTCTTTCTTACACCTTTTACAAATAGGTCCTTCAGACCCCTTCACAACTTGGATACCGGGATATGATTCTTGGAACACATGGCACATTTGAGCAATGGAGATATTATTTATCTTCGCTTGAAATTTTTTATGTACTGCAATCATGTTGGGATGAAACTGTATATGTCCTCTATGCATGGGATCATGTTGACCACCAATGGGAAGAGTAGAATGACCTCTAAAATATACTTCATCTTCAACAATGTGGGAGGGCCCACCAAAATTTGCAGCAACCAGATTAGGCATGTTACTTCCAATAGTTATTTCCCTTAAATTCATGGATTGCATTTCTCTATCTCGATTGCCTTGAATGGTTTCCTGGTCATAAAATACTAAAAATTTTAATGTCCGGCTAAGTGTGAAAAATGAGGAGTGTAAATGTAAAAAAGAATAGAAAATCAAATACATACAACATAAACATTTGCTTGCCAATTAGATTGTCTTGGAATATTTGAAGGGAGGTTATGAGATGGGTCTCGTTGACTTGTAACATGAGTTGTTGCAACATGTACAGAGTTCATTTATGTATGTCTATTCGAATGAACAATGTCCTGAGCGAAGAAAAAAAAAACTTGGTTAAAGTCATCAATAGAAGGAAAGAACTACCACTATAGTCATCATGAATGAGGATTGAAATACCTTGGTTGTTCCAAGTGATATAGTATGTGGGATGATTGATTATGTTGGTGGTATGAGACTTTGTACAGAATGATGGTTGTGAAAGGAAGGAGCAATGTTAATAGGAGGAGTTTGCAAATTTTGTAGCAATCAAGAAAGCACATGACAAACATGCACTTCAGTAGATGGCATTTGTTCCTGAATGACATCAGTGACTCTATCCTGCATGTTTTGCGATATTGCTTCATTCTCTATACTTGCACTTCCATTGGCTGAAGTATGGAGGTTTCCATTTGTAGGTATACTATGTACAGGATGATCTTCCGGAAAAAGATAAGTTTGCCCAATAAAATAAATGTTGTTAGAATATTGTGGAATAGTATAAATATGAGGATTATGAAAAGATTCATGGAATGAAACATTCATGGGAGATGTTCTTTGCATGATATCAGCCAAACTACGATACTTACAGCTATGGGGAAAATCAATATATGTATTACTTTCTCTAGTTCGTCTATGATATAGAATTCTTCTACATTGATTTATTGCATCTTTGTTTCGTTGATACCAGCAAAGAAATATAAATTCCATTGGTATCGAGAAGAAGAAATAATGGAATTAAAAAATAAATAAATAAAAAACATATTTAGATACATTTCAATATATATAAACTGACATGAACATGATAATAAAGAAGACATTAAATACAATATAAAAGGAAAATTGAAATAACCATAACATGTGCACTTAAAAATTAAACCAATGCATAAGTACAAAATGTTTGATAATATTTGATATTACTTATTATAAGTCCAAGTAGCCTAAGCCATTACATATGTTCCCAATGGTGGAATGTCATCAACAAAATCCATATTTGGAAGTGGAAAAACATTTTCATTTTCAATCAGATCATTGAAATGGTCTTCAAATGGAAATCTAAACCCAGAGTTTTGTAACATGGAAACATCAGTGATATTGATTGGGACACATAAGCTAGTCATCAAGTCATATAACTTGAATGGAAGTTTGGTGCTATTGCACATCAGTACTATCGCACCAACTGTTCGAAATGGAAGATACCCAAGGCAATTTTTATTTATATCTTATGAAAGTTGTTGCAACAAATTCCATTTGAATCCCTAGTCATCCTCAAAATAGTCCAAACTTTGTTCAATACATGGCTGACCAAATTGAAAATTATCCAATTCTTTAATAGACCAAAGAGAGGTGGAGCCATTATTGATGAGGCATATAAGTTGGTTTTTGTATAATCCCAATGACATACAATGTATGACTGTGATTGGAACAAAAGAAAAACCCCACTGATTATCTAAAACATTCAACCAATATACAGTGTACCCATACCGAGGGTAGTCATAATAATCTTTGTCCAAATACAACCAATAATTTTTAGTTTTGTAGACCACTTCTTCTTTTGGAGGTGTAGTCCCACCATAAGGAATGGTTGTCCTCCACACATTGTCAATGCTACTACAAATGAAATACTTTGATTTATTTTTTCTATAAATATGTTTCAAAACAAACCATTCATATTTTCTCGCACTGACATGCTCCAAGAGTGTAAAGAAACCCCCATCTCCAACCCATATAGAACGTATATTTTTGAATGACTTGGTAAAAGGATTCATCACAAAATATTTTTTTGCAAGGGAGCATCATGTTGGTGAAGACAACAAAATCATGGATCGAACTGTGCATTCAATTGTGTATCTCGAATCTATAAATGGCACATGAAAATGACATATGTGACCAGTTTGATTAAGGTATGCTCCTAGGAAGCAACTTTCATCAGCAAGGAGCACTGGAATCAGAAAACTAAATTCATTGTTGGAAACTTGATGGCATTGAGCAAGGAATGAACGGCTTTGTAGAATATCATTCCAGTGTTTACAGACAATTATAAATCTTGTCAATACTTAAAAAGGGAGCCAAAAAAATATCAACTCCAAAATCTGGAATGGCAAACAACTCCACATCGTTGGATCCATAGTGATATCAAGAAGTTTCCTAACAGTGACAAAATAAGAAGAGAGTGAATATAACTATTATTTAATGAAATCTAAAATATGAAACCTTTAATGAATAGCACGATGAATAAAAGCACAAATATTAAAAAACAAATCAAATAAATGAGATAAATATGAAGTAAATTAATAGATGCATGAAATGTAAGGATGTACATGTATCAAGCATATTTAAAACCCAAATAATTTTAAAGAAACATCTAATCAATGCATGATATGACTACCAAAAGCATTACATATAATAAAAACATTAAGTATGAAGATATAATGGAAGGAAAGGGAAAAATAATGCATACATATATGGATAATTTATTGATGTAATTTGAAAACGAAAGGGAAAAATAATGCATAGATATATGGTTAATTTATTGATCATATGATCTTTAATCTAGTGGTAACATGGATCTATAGTTATATTGTTTAAATTAATTTTTGGGATTCAAAATCCACATATGGAAAAACATCATCCTTATGTATATGTCAAACACCAACCACTTATAGGGAGTTTCTATGACTTATGTGAATACCATGCAAATGGAATTTTAATGATACCATAAAGAACGCTTGGCAGAAACCTCGAATATAGTGATAAGGGTCAATATGCAATATAGTTTTTTTTGTTTAAATTGATTTTGTAGGATTCAAA
>JZKD02S2379688.1:200191-214512 GCA_000966675.3 Picea glauca | reverse complement strand
TTTAATAAAAATAACTATAACCCTAATTTTACATTCTAATTTTTTCAAATTGTTGTTTATAACAAAATGTTTTATATTTATCATAAAAAGTTTTAAAATGGAAAAGAAGCCTTGTTTATTTGCACCTACTCTTTGCAAGTGGACTTTTTAAATATGCAGATCAAGTAAACTTTTTAAATATGTTTTTTTATTGTATGGTATCAAAAGGCTCCTCGGCTATGTAAAGAGGGTGCCTCTCTCATTTTTCATGGTTGAAAATGGATTGGAAAGACTTATTTTCTCAATATTGTTATTGTTGTGTTTTATTCTCCGTTTATTTTAGTATATTATTCTAGGTATAGAGGGTTTTTGACATGCAAAAATATTGAAAAAAGTTTTATTGTAATACAAGCAAAGAAAATAAGATATGGTGTTAATATATGTTATTTCTTTGTGAATGTAAGGATAATTATTTTATATTAGAAATGAATATCATAGGATTTTTTCTCTTTGCCCTAGTTTTTGTTTTAAGATTCAAAGTTTTCAATACTTAAGTTAAGTTTTTTGTTTTAAGATTCAAAGTTTTCAATACTTAAGTTAAGTTGATTCATTTCTTTTGGATAAGTCTTGTGTTGCTCTTGCAAATATGAGATTCCTAGGTTTTATGCTCACTAAGCATTGTCAAGATGTTTGGCGACTTAAAAAATAAAGGTAAAAGAAACTTACTCAAGCACGGGTGAAGACTTCATGCCCAATAGAAACACCTAGGCTTTTCCTTTCTTTTTTCCAATACTCTCAATCTAAAATTTTCCCTTTCGATTTTGATTTATATAGAGAGTTTATTAATCTCATATATTTCATCCCAAGTTTCGTTTGCTAACAAATTTCATTCATTTGGACTATTAACTTGGGTATTTTTGCAGGTTTCTCCCTTAAAACAGTCAAATCTAAATTCGACTTGCTTCATCTTAGGGTTTATTTCATAAGATCTAATGCCTTAAACATAAAGTAAACTAAAGAGTATGGGATGACAGCGTATCTTGTAATGTAGGGCTCATACATGAGGTATAATGCTTCGTGTTATTTTGTACGTTGAAAACATATATTGCTTCATTTGCACATATATCTAACACCCTTAAAGAAATTAATTAATGACTCACAGATCTAAGTGTTTAAATCTTGATTTCACTTTAAAAGTTTGCAAATTTTGATGATAAATCTAGTTTGATTATCTTAATGGTTGTTTCCCTTCATGCAACAAAAATTACTATCAGTATTTAAGTGATTGGATTCATAACCTATGTTCTTTCTTATGATTTGCTCTCAAGAACTAAACTGGTCGTAAACACATTTGAATAATTCATCATAGACTCCCACCAATTTCATTTGCTAGTAATGGTTCAAATGATTCTGCAATTCTGAGGGTTTACAATAATTAATAATTTATGGATTCACGTTTTCAAGATTGGCACTTAATGGAATATCGTTTCAGGGTTTGTTTATTGTTAACATATATTGGGATCCTCCTTTCCAAGTCGTTAGATCATTAATGTAATGAACCTCTAATTTTCTTAATAATGTATGGATATTAATAATGTATGGATAGTAAAAAATAGGTCGCGCATCATTGATATAAACCTGAGCTATCGCATTAATATCTACACATTTGTTCGCTACTAGTAATCGGTGAAAGGACTCTTTGGTAAAGGAAGGTGTAGCCCCACCACTTCACTATCGTTCGTTCTTTCACTAAAGGATAGATTTCTTTGACTGTCTTTCCTGGGAAGCGCCCCACCACTTCACTATCGTTCATTCTTTTACGTTTTGGTGTACCACGGATGGTTTTGGGGCTACAATGCTTCTACGGTGGTGGGTTTGCTACGGTTCGGATTCAAGCGCCCACAAGCAAACGGATGGCGGAGGAAATTATGACAATCATCAAGTTGTCTACATACAAATGTTATTTATGGACCGGACGCCACGACGATCATGTATTTCGCAGAAAAGGAGTGGGCACGGGGTATTGATCCTTATTTTGGTACGACACAGAAAATTATGATTAACAATGCACTGAAAATGTGAAGCCGTGAAGCCGAATAGGTATGCCCGAATGAAATGGTAGTTTGGCAGTCATGATTCATAGATTGATTCATAGATTAACTGTACTACCGACTATAGATTTAAAAAAATCTATAGTCGGTAGTACAGTTAATCTATGAATCGTGACTGCCAAACTTCAATTTCATTGAGACATACCTATTACAGGGGATTTCGTTATTTAATCCAAACAATTGAACAATAAGTTACAGCGTAAATTATAAGGCTCGGGCCGTATCATAAAATATAAATGCAGTGAAAATGTGAAACTGAATTACAAGAGAGAGCCTGAATAAAAATTTATAGGTTAAATTCAAAGGAAGGGCGGATTTAATAAAACATACCTAAATCCCTGAATGAAATGGAAGTTTGGTAGTCTGGACAAGCGAGATTTGGTAATGAACCGCCTGACTCCTTTGTTGATGCGCACTCACTCCTTTGTTGATGCGCAATAGCACACTCCTTTCTCCTTGCTTGATGTGTAATAGCAGGCAAATTGAAATGCAAATGTATCTTATTCACTAATATTAATCTAGACTATTTATGCAAATGTATCTTATTCACTAATATTAATCTAGACTATTTAGTTTGCATGTATTTTTTCTACTCTACCGCACAGATAAGAAACAAAACGTTAATCGTTATTTTTATTATTGATTTCAAAGTATTTCGAAAGAAATGTTCAACTAAATGAATAGAGAACGGGGCAGGCTTACCATACACAGAGAAGAAGGGTGGAGTGAAGCTGCGATAGGCGAGTGATAGATGAAGTCTGATCCAGGTAGAGGTGAGTGATTCCGCCAAAGGAATATGAAGGTTCAACAATCAAGAAACATTCAAGTTAATTACTTCATACGTGACTTAAATGTAAATACTCCTCACCATTCGAGGTTTTAGAGTGTAACTACAGGTCATGTATTCAAATTTAAAATCTACTTATTTCCACTCCTCCCATCGCAGGTTCTGAAATGTACCAACAGCCATGTGTACCCATCTCAGGTTCTGAAATGTAACATGTACTTATTTCAACTCCTCCCATGGCAGGTTGTGAAATGTAACGACAGCCATATGTACCCATTGCAGGTTGTGAAATGTAACATCTACTTATTTCTTATTTCCACTCCTCCCAACGCAGCTTGTTGTGAAATGCAACGACATCCATGTGTACCCATCTCAGGTTTTGAAATGTAACATCTACTTATTTCTTATTTCCATTCCTCCCAACGCAGCTGCTTGTGAAATGTAAAGACAGCCATGTTTACCCATCGCAGGTTGTGAAATGTAACAACACCCATGTGTAAATAAAAACCAAAAAAAACATAGAAAATGTAATAATAAAAAGGTTAAAAGTGATTTGTCCACTATACATGCATGTCAGATGCATGTCAAGTGATTTCAAAATGTAAAATGTTAAAAGTTAAGTAATCTTGGTTGTATTAATATAAGTATGATTAGTGGCAATTGAAAACACATGGTTGAGTAATTTCTTAATCCTAAATATTAAATGTGAAAAAGTAAACATGTTAACGGAAGCATTTATAAATGCAAGGAAGTTATGGCTATTAAATCTCAGTTGAGTGTAAGACAAAGAATATGTCAGCATTTTGAATTGTTGACCCTAAATATAAAATTAACCCTCGTCAAATTTATCAAATTCGAAAATAGATCATAATTCAACAATTTTTTTCCATTTTAAAAATCATTTTTTCTTAATATATAAAAGAATATAATAAATTCAACAATTTTTTCCATTTTAAAAATCATTTTTATTAATATATAAAAAAACCAAGTAATAAAAAAAAATCTATTTATTTACCAATACACTCATTCAAGTTTCACTTGGATTGTCATCATCATAGATTACAAATGCACTATTTCAGTTTGTCATCATCATGGATTATAAGGATGACACTCCCTAAATCATCCTACTTATTTCATTATATTTATTTAATAAAGCATGGTAATTTGTTTTACTTGGTTGAAAAGACAATATTTCAATTGTGACAAAGAGAGGTAAGATTTTAATTAAAAAAAAAAAAAAATGATTTTATAACGTGTCAAAACATCATTATCACATTTGGCTTTTGAATTTTTTTTGAAATAATGTTTAAAAATAATCTATGGAAGAGAATAGAAGATCTAAAAGTTCACGTTGAAATGAGCATTGATTGTTAATTTCAAGAATAATGAGGGTTGGTCAAAAGAGATCAATTGCAATCCTCTAACTTTTTTTTATATTTATAGTTAGAGATATGTTTGGAAGAAGAGGGTGGTGTTACCAAATAGTCATCATACTTCTTATTTACTATAATGATATTGCTCTTTAAGGAGCCTAATTAATTTAGATAAGCAATTAAAAATTCTAAGTATTTTCATTTAATAGTGATAATACAAAGGTTATGATCATCGAATCTAAGATAGTCCCTTACCATAGTTTTGCAAATGACAATAACAACTTAGAGAAAATTCAATTTGATCAATGAGGATTCCACTCATTGAGAGTAAGCTAGTGATTAGGTACCTAATGTACAAGTATACGATACTTAACATGGAGGAAATGAAGATTCGTAGTTTTGCTTCTATTTTTAATAAAATTCAATTAAGACTTTAAGAGAGAGTGAGATAAAAATATAGCTTATTGGCTAAACGAGCAGGGGATAGAAGGAAAGGCCACTATTCAAATTAAGCATAATATTAAAAGAATTATCACAACTAAATTTAAAAAGAAATTGTGGTGGAAGAAAGAAATAGAGAATAAGATAAAGTTCATGTATTAGAAAGAGGTAATTAACCTTAAATTAAAATATAAAAATTATATTTATATTATAAGTAGCTTTAAAAAAATTAACTTTTTTTAAAATAAAAAGAACTCTCGAACACCTTCATAGTGAAATTAATCATTTGACAATACCTAAAACCCATTGGAATGTGTGTGTGTGTGTGTGTGTGTGTGGAAGTGAGATGGAGCAAGAAATGGCTCTGCACCTAGGGTTTCCGCATTTTTTTGTTCTGACTTTGCAATTGCTTGAAGGCATTATCATGGAAAGCATATTCCCCTATGGTGATCCTTCTTATCCTCGTGTTGGGGAAAGTGATGATATGGTGGAATTTTGGTCGACTATTCTCATGACCCCCTTGAGGAAATGCCCATTTGGTCCTCCCCGTAGACAAAGTCTTTTCATCAAGGTTCCAATTTAGCTCATTGTTCAGCCGATCATGAGGACCATCCATTTTTTATCAAAGATGATGGGGATTCACTTTTGGTGGATGACAGGTCAGTTCCCAACCCAGGCATTAATGCCTTAGAAAACTTGTCTCATGAATATTTTTCCCACCCGACTTTTGAAATCCCTTTCACAATCGGTCCCGGGCAAGGGGGATTCATGTGTAAAATACCCCAAGCCACTTAGAGGAAAAAGGTGAAGGGAATACTCATATTTCTCTAGCTTGCAGCTTAAGCCGAACCAAGTTAATAAGAACGGGATTGGTAGTTGAACAACCAACCACCCCAATGAATATAGGTATGGGAAATTTGGCTAGGACAATAGGAGTTGTCAGCCAAAGGCCCCAGATTGACCCCATGAGTTCCTTCTAATAGGGACAAGTCGAGAACCTTCCTAAGTGGGGCGTGCAAGAGAAGAATACATGAGTGCAGAGAGCAAGAGGAAACCAGATCAAATTTTTTGGTTGGGGAAGGAAGAATGCACATGTGCGTGTCGGAGAGGACATAAGCGACTATGCAAGAGGGACAGAGCAAGAGGGATCTGAGTTTTGGGTATGAAATAAAGACCCGATGATCCATATTATTTTCGGAACGACATGAGAGTGGAGATATAATAAAGAAATGCACAGAGATATCGCGTATATCCACTAATATAACATAAATATATCAGAGATGCAACTGTAAACATAGAGATACAGTAATACACGATTTCTATTAATGAAAGAAATGTACAGAGACTGTAAAAATACAGAGTGAAAGACTCGCTAGAATAGTGGCAGCTTATCTCTGAGAAGAGATGTGGTGGCTACTCGCATTCGCAAGAAGATGATTATTACAATGAGGCTCTAAGGGCCTTTTTAACATAAGTAAAATCCAAAACCCTAACCCTAGAAGATGAAAAGCTAAAAGGTTTGTGGGCCCCGATGGGGGTAGTTGATACCTCAACCTCCCAGGGGCGTAACTTTTGCATACGATCTTCGTTTGGGGCACTTGATAGCTCGTTGGAAAGATCTATCCGAGAACTACAACACTCGAGACAAAATAGCATCATAGATGCTACTTTGTGAGAGAAACATATCCAAAAAAACATCGTTTAGGGCCTCAAAATGGCCCCAGAAGTTCAGGACCCAAAAAATTGGCTAAAAATAGTAAATTGACAAAATTGCCAGAAAATTGTTTTGAGCCAGTCGGAAAAGGTGGGTGGCCACCGATATCCACCTGGATCACCCGAAGAAAAGAGAATCACTGCAAAAGAACTAGAAGCAAACATCATGGAGGCTCAATGTGTAGACAGAGAGCAAAGTGGCAAAGATGGTTTGAGCAAGAGGCCATGTTGGCGAGAGAGGAAACTTATGCATCAGAATAAAACACATGTGCAGAGCAGGGGACACTCAAGGGTGTAGATATGAGAAATATGTACCTAGGAATGTTCCCAAGGGGAGAATGATCAAGATGGGAATAGAGAAGACCCCAAGACTACCTAACTAGAGCTAAATACGGTTGCAAGAATGATGTTGTATGGAAAGAAACTGACAGTGGAAGGAGAGGGTGTTGAGGGATAGTAAAGTGTGAGGGAACATATTGTGCAGAAGGAAATATAGTTGGGAAGGAATCTAATAAACCCTGTGGATATCCTGAGCTCAGTAGGAAGAGGGGGAGACAAGTCCATTATTTTCAGTGAAGTGGAGGAGAGTAACCTCCCTGATCAATTTAATGATTAGTTGAGTCATCAGTGAGAGATATCCCCTGGTGCAGCATGGTCTAGCATGGGGGAGGCCTACTACTGAGTTGATTGAGGACGCAGATCATATGGTTGGGTGGAAAGGAGAATACCCACAGTCAGTTGGTTGGCTACACTTGTAACAGATAAGAATCTCTACACTCTGTCTATTTGAACTGAGGTTTATGGTTGGATGTTTATAATTGTATGTCATGAATGGATATTATTGTTGGTAGACTAATTTCACGTCTGCATGCATGAATACTAATGTATCCAAATGGTATTGTATGTGTATTGCACATCTAAGAATGAATACATTGAACTTGTTCTAACTTAAGGAAAATAAACATGTTCCCATGATTCGAGTGTGTATGATGGGCATATTCCCATTCTATGTCTAAACTTGGATATATATTGAAATTTTAAAACCTCAAACAAGAAAATATTGCAAGTTTGGATACTAGGCACTTCCAAGACTATGAAACCCCAATTAAAATTTTGAGGTGAACACACCTCAAGTTCCTATCAAGATAACAAAGAAAATCACAAACATATTTCCAAAACCCTTAAGAGCTATTAAAACTACTCACCAACGATCAACTAAGACCCAATCACATATTTAATTATATAAAAAACATCTTGCCACAACCCATTAAGTCCTAATAACATATTTATTTATATAAAAAAAAGTAGATCACTTGTCCAAGAACACTAGATTCTTGTTAGGGTTCTCAACAAAGTATAGTTTTAGACCAATTTAAGAATTCTAAAATCCATTAGAAGATACACAAAGCTTACAAAAGCCAGAAACCATTGAGGGGAAGATGTACATTAAAATGTTATATTGCATATTCATAATGACATTACAAAAAATTAGAACAAGATACTCCATTTCTATAAAGTTCATCAAAAGCCAAAAAATTCCACATCAAAAACCAAGACAATGAAATTCAATTGTAGTTTCAAAACAATTTATAAATTATTAAAAGCCATTACAACATTTGAAAAACTTAACAAGGAAAAAAACAAACACCAAGTGCAAGGACAGTTACCAACATAAAGTTGTACCACAAACATGTTTATTACATAACCAAAACATAAGACCACTCGTAGACAAAACTAACCCCTAACCCATTATCATCATGTTTATCCCCTCCAGCTACCACCCTCAGAACCACCACCATAGCACCACCACCAATGGGCACCCTTGGTTCATATTATTTAGATAGTCCTCCGGACTTAATAGAATGATAGAAATGCAACAAACAACCTCTTTGATTAAAAATAAGAATATTATTGGAAACAAATTTAAGAAATTCCAAAGGAGGGAAAATGTCTCAAAAAAATTTGAATATGTAGTTTAAGATAAAAGGAATTTCTTAGCATTTCAACCAAATATTAACATAGATCTGACAAATAGCATTATAGTTTTTCTATTTCAAACTAGAAACAATCAAAAATTTTAAACCTGGATAATGAAATCCCTTGCTTACCCTTTGTCTCGATCCTCCAAGGCATTTTCTTTTTGGTTTGGATGTGAATAGTCTTGTGACAGATGCATTTGGTTTCTCACTTGCTCATAATTATGGATTTATAAGATCATCCCATAGAGAGAACCAAATAGTTCTCGTCAACAACTGCTCTCTCTTAAGTGATGACCGTATATAGGTTATACTCCATTAACGTTTTATTCATGGAGGTTATTACGCCGAAAGGCATATACCTATTGGAGATGGGCAAAATTAATCACCTTTTAATCTGAAATTCTAATATGATGGCTAACAATTGAAGATGTTGGCATATTCTTAGTCGTACTCCCAAATCAATGAATGTGATTTACTCTTCATAACTTCCTTGTATTTTTGAATGCATCAGTTAACGTGTTTACTTTTTAACATTTACCTAATAATATTAAGAAATTACTGTACCACCATATGATTTCCACGTTTAACTGATTAACCTTTGAAATTACCACATTTGAAATTAACTTTTAGATTTCCTCAACTCTATATGTGTTTTAGTTGTCCGTGTGTTTCAGCTGTCCGGGAGGAAGCTTTGGTATCGCCTTTCGGCGTTCACCAGCCACTTTGCGGCTGTGCTAGTTCAACTTCATGTGAAATATTTCCATCCACTTCGAAAATTCCTAGTTTGACTAGTCACAATGAGAAAGGTTTATGCCTTTTTGTTGGATCTTCCCTCCCTTTTTATGCCTCCTCTATGTCAAATCAACAACCCCTCCGGGATGATGTATTATCAAGATTCATCGCTCGTTGTTATATCTGGTCGTAGACAGAGATGCGAGCAAAAAGAGAATAGGCGTTGTTAAATAATATGTTCCCATTCTTATGGTTTACAGCTGCCCTACCCTTCACTCTTGGGGATGCTAGGAGGCACGCAGTTCCAAAAGGAACATTAAATAAAGCAACAATGGTTGATTTTCTTGCTTAGTGATACTGTAATGGTTTTCCCTCAACATATTTTGGGATCCATTAATCTCTCGGTGCAATCTCCACCACCGAAACTATGACTATCAAAAAACTATAATCAGGATTTGGGGTTGCCCAATGATCTCGAAAATACATATCCCTCGCACAACACAATACTTTCCCCTTTCCGTCCATTAAACGTGAATCACGATCGAACAAGTCGAACCACTAAAGGTGCAGTAGTGACAGCATGATTCGTGACTTGGGAGTAGGGAATCAAGATCATGATTCATGATTCTGACCAAACTATACGATGGACCCTATAAACGTTTTCCCTTCCTGTGAAATTTTAAAGTTTCAGAAATAAAAATAAATATTGTTTATTGGTATATTATCAATCGTACTCCTGGGACGTGTTGGAAGGCCTTTGACGTGTTATGATGGATTCAATTTTGATATTTGAATGGGGTGACAGCATGGTAGTTGTCAGACAGGCATTTTGGATACAATTTTTAGGAAAATCCTAAGTATGTAGGATATGCATAGCAGCAGAAGAAAGAAGACAAGGTAGGAGTGGAGTGCGCAGTAAAGGCACGTGTAGGCTCGAAAGTGCATAGTAAAAGTATACTTAGCATAGAACAATGCAAGAGAATAATGCAAGAGAAGATAAAAAGGGAGAAAAGGAAGGAGAGAAATTCATCATGCCAAAAGCGTAAAGACGTGAAAAAGTAGGAAGAAAAACAATTGAGAGTTTGAAAATAGCATGCAGATGTAAAACTAGGAAAAGCAAGCTCGAACGACGAGTCAAAACGAGTTGTCATAAGTCAGAATGAGTTGTAATAGGGTTCTTGGGATAAGCAAAGTAGGGTTTTGAGCCCTAGAGTGAATGTATAAATAAGTAATGGGTCGGGTAGAATAGGTTGTTGAAAACGAGTGAAGAGAGTAAGAGAATAGATTGAATATGATAGAGGAAAACTATGTATGAGTGGATAAGGAGAGTTGTAGAGAGAGGCTTGCACTGTAGAGAAGCTAGGAAAGATGGAGAGAGAGATAGCATGATATATCTATTGTAAGTGTAGTGCACAAGCCTGAGACGATTAAATAAAGAATAATAAATAAGTCAACCATTGTGGACGTAGCCCAAATTTGGGTGACCCACGTTAACTATTTTGTTCTCTTTCCTTTTTATGTGATTGATCATGAATATTTTCTTTATGCATGTTAGACTAGATTTGTCTACTATATGATAATTGTGTTGTAGTTATGAATGTTACAGTAAATTATTTATGTTGCAATCTACAGTATAATGCTACTATATAATTGAATTCACTAAGTAACCAAGGAAGAACAAATATAGGATAATGCACACATAACAAATAAGTAAGAATGAATAAGATGATCACCTGCCATTCCCTCACTACTATAGAAACTCAGTTCTTGCAGCCCCAATAGATGCCTCGGGTGAGAATTCACTTGCATGCAGGTGATGTCGAAATCGCCAATGTTTGAAGGGATTTTTTGGTTGAAATAACATGAACCTAGGGTCTTACAACTATGCACTAACAAATGGTTACGTTTCTGGGACCCAGAATCCGTGATTGAGTGAATGTTTTGGAGGTCGACTAAGAAAGAGATCTCAAAATGGCTAGAAGGGAATGAAGGAGAATTTGCAAGAAAAGAGAATAGAAACCCTCGGATGAGCGACGAGCAATGGATGCAAAGGTATGTGTACACAAAACTACATGAGTTTTTCTTTGGAGAATTTCTAATTATTTTGACTGAGTGGTTAGAAATATTAGTGGAGAATACTAGAAGGTATCAAACCATAGCATCAAGGAACTGGACTGCTAAGTTGGTAAGAAAGCTGAATTTTGTAAGTAATAAGGCATTTGATTTATGGTTGGATAGTATATTGGGAGGTTATTTTACAGAATTTGTAGTGGATTGTACCCAGTCATACAATGTTGCAGAAAGGGATTTCTTCAAAGGCCCGTGTGGAAGGTTCATGAAATTGTTGTTTATGTGGATAAAGATGTTTTTGTAGGACATGTGTGTGATGACAATGGAGTATGATTTCTAAAGGGATTTGTGCACATAGGGGAACCGAGGGATGAAAACAGGATCATTTGAAGGTAGGAAAGAATGAAAGAAGGGGGGTACTGGGGATGTAGAGAACTGAAGAAGTTGTATCAGAAGAAGAAGACAAGTTTGGAGTAATGCGCAGTGGAATAAGGTACAAGAGGAAAATGAATGGGGCTGAGAAAGGAGAGTCATGTAGTGAGGTTGAGGTAAGAGAACCTTGTGCAATCTTAAATCCAGGTGGATATTTTTGGCCACCCATCTATTCCAACTGGCTCCTCTTGAAAAAATTTAGTTCAACACATTCTTCTGTACTTATTTGTAATTGTGGGTTATACACTTTCGGGGTTTTCTGAATTCCTACACATATTCCAGGAGGATATTGGTGGCCTCCCACCTAATCCAACTGGATTATTTTGGATGTTTTCATGTCAGCACATCTTTTTGTACTTCTAGGGCCGTTTTGGGGCCCTAAATAGTGGTTTTTTGTCTTGCCATGGTCAAACTATAGAGAGAGTTAGAGTTTGACAGCGTAATGTACATTTATCGAAAATACCTTTCCAATGGACTATCACGCGCCTAAAATAGAGGTCATATGAAAACGTTACAACCTCAGGAAGTTTAGGTACCAACTTACCCATAGGGACCCACATGAATTTTGGTGTTTCACCTCCTAGGGTTAGATTTTTGGATGTCTAGGGTTTGGGCATTGATGAGTAATATTAAAAATACCTATGGGGCCTCATTGTAATCATTTTTGTTTCTACTAAGACGGATCTGTGTAGCAGCCACATCTCTTCTCAGAGATAACTACCAACATTCGAGCAACTTGTTTCAGTTCTGCAGTTTTACAATTTCATCCTATTTCATTTATTCAATAGAAGATATTTTTCACTGGATATATGTGGTGTTCTCCAAATATCTGTGTTTATTTTATTCATTTTGTTAATCAATTCATTCCGCTCCTAAATATGGATCAGTGGTATCAAAGTGGTCTTCTCTTCATTTATTTTTCTTCGTGCACATCCCCAACAAGATCTAGGTACAATAAGTTGGGACTCAAACCAATCGAGCCTTTGTAAGATCGGTCGCATCGAGTCCTATTATCCCCCACTTTCATGGATAACTAGGAGATCGTGTCTCGAGGCCCACGGGTCATAGACATGGAGTACCGAGAGCAGGATTGACTTTAGCATGGCCTTGGAGGGACCACCTTTTCTTTCTTCCAGTATCTTTATCTTGTAAGAAGAAGCGGTATCCACCACCATCAGTTTGGTCCTGTGTCAGAGACGGTTATTGCTCCATAAGGTAATTAGTTCAGGTATCATGGTATGTGTCACTTTGATCATCAAAAACCTTGAATATATGGATCTGATTCCTTTTATTTCCAATGACTGCTTGATCTTACACGTGCCCACTTGACCATGTCTAGGGGGATTGACAGAGTTCCCTAGTAAGCCTATGTCTATAGGTTTTGGTTTGCCACTGGAGGGATTTAAAAAAATCCATCATCCACTCCCTTCACAGCATCACCTTCTTCATCTTGTTTCCCACTCACTTGTCCCATTCCACTTATCCGGACACTAGGTTGACCTATTTGTTGGACTGCACCTTATCTCGTGGGAAGAAGGGGATAAAGTCCCAGAAGGTCAAATAAAGTTGGTAAAAGATAAAATCCTAAAAATAAAACATCAAGATGCTTCGCCCATGGATCCCCGAGAAAGCAATAAAAGGATTCTCAGCAAGAAAAAAGAGGGAACCTGAAAAATAATAAAATAATACCTAACCAAAGGGTAGGGGGTCTCATCACGAGCCAGCCTATTAGGTCCATGGGTACCTAATAGTATGACATTTCCACCAGCTGGTTACCACTCCAGGGAAGTGACTCTTTGTTGCATTTCCAAGGGAAATGGGGTCTCATCATGAGCCAGACTTCTCATTTATATGAAAGTACTTGTGGGTAATGTTGTCACCACTGGTCACCATGCCAGGGCAGTGTCCCCTAACTAGATCTTGAACAAAAAATAAAAAAGCAACAAAAGATAAAATAACAAAAATAATAAAAGGCAAGAATGAGCTTGGAAAGAATGCATCCATGACAGGTACAACTCGCCTTCTAACAAAGGCACCCACAGATAACATTTGTTTCATCCTTGGCCCTCATTTCACCCAAATGCTTGGACATCCCTTGACCACATCACCCACTTACATGGCTTGGATGAGGTCTCTTCCGGAACTTTCCTTTTCCAGTGGACACTAGCCCAATAGGACGCCTTGTCTTTTTCTCTGAACTTGTATTGTAGGCTTGTGTAACATATTTGAGTTGTTAACTTATGTATTAGGTATTTTATGCACATTGTAATGAACCTCAAATTTACCATAAAAAATAAAAAAAATTCTATGACATAATTCAATTATAATTTAAGAGAAGGAACGATTCATTTCTATCCATAAGGATATTATTACACCAGTCCAATCTACTTCAAATAGAAAAGCTTCGGTGGGTAAACTCTTTTCATGATTCTATTACTTCCCTTAACTCTCAAACCACTCCAGCATACTCAAACGTATATAGGCGATATCTAGGCTTAGGTCGAAGGAACCTTTTTGTTCAGGGAGATAAATGGATAGCACCCTGAAGTGTTCAAAGGGAGGCAAAGATCGAAATCATCTCCCAGGGGTCAAGATCCATTGGAAGAATGCCAAATCATTTTGGCCAGTTATCCTCAGAAGAACGAACGGTGAAAATTTCTTTGGGAAAGGTACCGATATCCCGTGGACCATTGGATGAGAAACA
>JZKD02S2379688.1:172988-200141 GCA_000966675.3 Picea glauca | reverse complement strand
ATAGTTCTATAAGTACTATATGTACAGGCCTCCTTCAGTTCAATTATTCAGAGATAGATTTGCTAGAACTTCAATTATAGAAGTAAACATGTGCCTATAGATAGTTCGGTACCTTTCAAGATTATCTATACATAGACAATCCTACCTAGATTCCAGAGTTTAATCTACACCTGTAGGTGGATTTGTTCATTCAAGTTCATATGTAGATAGTTTTGTCTAGCGTTTTGTTTCAGGAGGAACCCTTCCCATGATTTCGTCTTGATCATAAACTTCTCACAATGACCAAATGTCATCTGTGGAAATTATTTCGTCTTAGCACAGTGAGAGGCATAAAATCAAATATACGAATCATTCAAACAAAGACTGAACATAATTTAAAAGAGGATTAAATACAAGGTTGACATTTCATCATTCGGGACTCACTGTATAGAATCACAGAGTTCCTTAGTTTTACTAAACCCCGAAATCCTGAAAACTCCAAAATGTAGGGCCCACAGTCCCTTCGCATTTTGAAATTCGGCATTTTGCATATCATTTTGTTTGGAACG
The DNA here is from genome assembly GCA_000966675.3 of Picea glauca. NCBI lineage: Eukaryota > Viridiplantae > Streptophyta > Pinopsida > Pinales > Pinaceae > Picea > Picea glauca. Next base: position 199,593 of record JZKD02S2379688.1, on the reverse strand, counting down.
ACCAGTATTCGTAACCCCGACACCTCGAACCTCGAAACCCCGAAATGTTGGGCCCACAGTCCCTTTGCATTTCGTGATTCGGCTTTTCGTGTCTCATTTTGTTGAACGTCAGGTGTTTGTAATCCCGACATACTGAACCCTGAAACCCCAATCATTATCATAACTTGGTGCATGAAATTTTTTTGTGTTCGGCGTTTGTAATCTTCGAAAACCCAATTGACCTCGATTATTTTCACACCAATTTGTCCTCTATTGTTTATGTCCTTAATCAACAATCTAAGTTAATTTGTCGGTAAAGGTCCTGAATAAAAGTCTTTGGACCCTTATACTTACAGAGAAATTCAGTTGCCCAATTTAAAAAGGGTCATTCAAAATCGATTTCCCTCAGGCTCATATCAGGTTTGGAAGAAAGGGGAAAATTTTTCCAAAGGTAAAGGGGATTTGGTCCCGGTGGTTATAGTATAAATTTTTCCAGAATTTCTTCTTCAGGATTGTCCTGTTCGTTAGGGTAAATAAAATAATCGATAATCGATTTCTGCTTGGGTCTCATTATAACTCTGTCCTAGGTTTCCAATTCAAGAGGGTCAATCCCATAATTTAATGCTTGATTATAATCTTCATACAATGAACAGATATCATCTATGAAAGCCATCTCATCTTAGTACAGTTAGATACATTACAGCAAATAGATACAATCATTCACATAGTTACATTACAACAAATAGATGCAATCATTCGTACAGAGAAGGAAAGGTTTACATATCTGGAACAGTTCGAACAAAAAAATAAAGGGAACAGCCACGTTCCTCCCAACCGTAGAATAGAGCAGCCAAAACCACTTGCCTGATTCACCCCCTAGCCTGACCATGAATCCATGAGGGAGAACTTGGAAACTCCTCCTCAGCAATGTTCTGCAATTCCAGCAGTTAACCTCTTGCCTCACACTTACTCAACAGTGCTCATAACAGCAAGGAAACTCATAATCCTTTCCCAGCATACTTGGCAGCGTCCTGCCTCCTCGCATATGCTATTTATTCGTTTTTGCCCAAGTCTTTTTCCCTCCTTTGGGTATTTTCGCAAATTTTCTAAATCTATGATTTTCAGGGGCTGCCAATGGCCAAATCACTGATTTTCCACTCATAATAATCATCCCAGAGGTAGTTCCAACATGTTCCCCACTCATGGATTCATGGTCAGCTCATTTTAACATGGTTGTTACATTTGTCCTCCTGCAATTAATATAAATATTATGTTTTTATACAACTTTCATAGTCAAAGTAGTTAGTTGAGTCCAAACAGATCTCTGCCCAACAGTCACAATAATTAATTACAATATCAAATTCGAAATTCGAAATTTCCATAAATGGAAAAAATTCCCTAAATTTGAATTTACTAAAAACGGAAATAAATTTCCAGCAAATTTAAATCTCAAAATATTTTTTTTTTTTTTAGGATGTCACACACATGTTTAATAATATTGATGATGAGATGTGATTGACATTTCTATGATCCCTGTGACTGATGAGCCCATGGAGGGCGTATCCATTGATGTGCAGGACCATGCCCAACGGACATGTACCACTTTGGACCGGTACACATGGGGAGATGATCAGTTCGGACCTCCATGGGGCTGAAGATCCCATCAGGTGGATGTTGAGACCCCATCAGGGGGCAGAGACAGGACAGAGATGGATCAGGAACTTTTCATTGGAGAATAAGAGGGCGTTCCACCAAAGGCACTTCGACAGAGCTTGACCTAGGGGGATTGACCCTCTTTCAGTATCTAATGTTGGCCTTGGAAGGCTTGGGACGTCACCCTTGATGACCATGATGTCATCCAGCCTATTGGACATCTTGGGAGGCAGAATGGGCAGTGTCGGCACGTGTGGCATGATGGAGGAGCCCAAGGAGGGCTAACGTTTTTCTCCAGGATGCTCCATTTTCCCTAAAAGTGGCTAACGTCTCCTTTGGAGGGGCTTGATGTCTCTTTTTAGCTTGATTAGGATTTTAAATTGAAATTTTAATGTAAAACAGTGTGATTTTAGTATTTTGGCCTTGTTAGCCTTTTACATGACCTAAAATGTAAATTTAGGTCATGATACTATATAAATGAAGGATTTTCACCTTCATTTTTTCATCACAATTTACTCACTCCATAAGGAGGTCTGAAATTTGTGCCCTCTCTTGGGTTATTACCTCATTTAGTGATGTGCACTTGTTGGAGGATATTTTTGGCATAGTTTGGCATTTATCTTAATGGAAGGTGTTACAACTAGGGTTTGAAATGCATTTTCTTGATGATATGTATGTATTTTTTTGCTGCAAAACTTCTTGAATGAATGGTTTAGTTTCATTTCTTTCATATATTTATACTTTTGTTGGATAAAAACCCTAGGTGACAAGCACACAAGTAGGTCCTTGTCTCATGTCCCCATTGAGGAAATTTTCAGCCATTGATTGAAGAATAAGAGAGCCTAGTCGTAGCTACACTCTCTATCTCTTTTCATTTATTGCTAGTCATACTATCTATAGGTCAAGAAGAAAGAGACGCCTTAAACCTAGGTCTACTACACTTTGGGCCTTTTTTTTTTTAGGGTTTGTTGAAAGAGCCTTGTTGTAGAACCACTCTACGTTATCAAACCTTCTTGTCTTGGTTTTATGCTTTGTTTTCATCTAGTCGTGATTGCCACTTATTTAAGGAAGGAGGAGAGAGCACTGAGGCCTAGTTCTCCTACACCAAGGTGAGCCTCTCTCCCCTAGGGTTTTGACTCTAAGGCCTTGCCTTAGCAACACCTCAAAGCTTCACCCTCTAGTCCTTAGACGTTTTGACTTTTGACTCCTTTACCTCTTGCGTCCTTCATTATATGACACCATTAACCCTAAGGCATTGATCCTAAAAGACCTCATGTGTTGAAATGAACCTGATCAAAAATTCTCTCAAAACATTGAATGAAACCCTAACTACACTAACCCTAGCTAAGAAACTAACCCTATACATTGTCGTCATATTTAGCTAGTGCATCTAAACGTTTTCTTTATGAGCAATTGAATAATGATTAAAGGCATTAATTGAATGAAGTGTTGATTTATTGCATTGAATGCCACGTTATTCCGGTATTTATTGAAGAAGTGATGTTATTTCATTGTTATTTTATAAACATTGACTTCGTAAATATTTATTTTCAAATTGCTTATATGTTTATTAGATAGTCATTGATTTATAATAAGTACTAACCCATTGAGCTAGCTTGCACATATCAGTTTGTTGTTGCTTTGTCTCGGGCGGGTATATCTCATTGGGGGGTTTTACTTTAACGGCCTTCTAGCTGGACTATCTGCTCGGTGGTGACTTGTGAGGGGGGAATTCCTACTTTATCCTGTAATCCTTTGCCTTCTCAAAACCCCAAGTCACCGGGGACATCTCTCCTAGGCCTTACCACCCTAAAGAAAATGAACCATCCCATTGTGGTGACATTGGGTGGGATTGGCTCCTATTATCCTAGTTTAACTTTCAAACCTCAAGCCTTTTATCCTTTCTACAAACTGAGCGATAACATTTTGGTGTCGTTGTCAGGGAACACTGAGTCAATTATCCTCAAGATGACACTTTTCGGTAAGTTTTGCCTCAAGAGTCTTTACCTTACAAGCTTACACGGAGACTCCACTTAGGGTGTTTTCCCTTTTCCTTTGATAATTTCAAGCAAATTATCTAGCGACTCCACTAACATTTTCCCAAATACCACCTTACTTTCAACTATTTGATATTTCCAAATTATGGGATCATGGAATCCTGGGAACGATTGTATCCAACTATTGATTTCAAAATCCTTCAAGGATATCCAACCTGTTTTAATGTAAAATGGTCAAACAAGATTTTGGGGCCTCCCAACCCCTCACATCATAAATGTTTTAGAGTATATGAGGGAGGTATATTTGGGAGGGGATGATGCTCTAATAAAACTTTTCATACTTACTCTCTCTGCCATCCTTCTTGCAAGACTGGTTTAAGGGTTGTTTCCAAGATAGGGGTATATCATCTTTCATACACCTCATCAGTAGGTTTATTGACTTTACCAAACCACGTTTCCAAACGTATGAAGATGCCCTTCAGAATCTCACAATAGCCTTGGAAGATGGAGGATTCACTACTAAGATTGTGGGAGATCTCAGGAATGCATATCATGTTCAATATCAAGGACCCTTTGTTGTGGAAGAAGATATTTATGAAGAACGTTATCAACCCCTTGAAGAGGAGAAATATTTATCTCATGATTCAATAGAATGCAGCGAAGATATAACTAGAGAAGTAAATTATGAGTATGAATCACCAGTAACCACTCCTCAGTATAATGAAGCTTTCCAACACCCTATCCCTCCTCCACAAGGTGAAGAGAATGAGGTAAGTCATTTTCCTTTCCAGTATTTTGATGATACCTTGTTCTATGATTCAGAGAGTGAAGAAGAAATGAAACCCTTGGACAAGACAGATCTCAAAACTGAAGATGTAGAGGAAGATCTTCCACCTGATGAAGTTATCCAAATACTTGAAGCTCCTTCACAGGAAGGATTAAGCAAGGTGAGTTGTTTCCCCTTCCAAAATTTTAATCATTCTTTATCTTATGATGTGGAGAGTAAATAAGAATTGGATGTTTTAACCCCTTCATGTTATGATGATGACTTTTTTGATAATTTTGATAAATTCATACATGTCGGGAAATGTAGATGGGATATGATTGGATATGATGGCGATCCCATGTACAACATTGATGGTCCTTTCAAAAAGTTTCCTTTTCATTTCTCACATGAAGTTACTAATAATTTTGACATTTGGCAACAAGAACCTAACTTTATTCAGACACCCAAGGATGACTTGATTCTATGTTCTCTGAATAATTTTCGGTCATACCTTGAGGACTTTGTTGACTATCCATCTGAGCACTTAGATTTATCCTATGAAGAAAGTTATCAAACTTCATTCTGATTAGATCTTGATGAAAGAGAAGAGGTTAATTCCATGAAATGGGATGCTTGTGATAAGGTTTTCTACCTCCCTTTGATTACTTTACCTTGCTATGTCACTAAAGGTATGGTTTGGAAACATGCCCCTTATCCCAAGTCTCCTATAAGACAAAACCTCATTCTAGATTTTAGGGGAAAGTTGAGTACCTCAAGAGGAACCTTATTTGCACAGTATTCCAGCTTCCCCTTAAGGAATTGTCAGTCATCCTTTCATCTCTTCCTAAACCTTTCTCAGTCCTTAAGTTGTGAAGACGTCCAAGGTAGCCAGCATTCAAATTCCTCGAGTCAGTCTCCTGAACCATTGAATTTTCACGATCTATTTCTGAGATGGATTGAGCACTCTCCTGAGAATATGTATTGGGATCACTTTTTCCCTTCCACCCACCTCCATGAGTGAGACTTTGATATTTCCAATGATATGATATATATTCTAACACATGTCATTTTTGTGCTTGAATTATCACTATTTTGGTTTATTATGAAGCAAAAAGGCATGTATCATGGGACTTTGTTGGATTGGCTTCATTGGTCGTTTGACTATACCCAAGATCCAACCAACAAGTAAGTACAGGTAAGTAGTTTACTTTCACATTTACACTATTGATTTTTTTATTTCAGTCTATATATATATCAGCACCACCCCAATTGTGTTACTGATCCTTCTATTGAGATCGAGCAGGTCAGCAAGTTATGCCAGAGATGTTGAGGTTCTCATGTGCTGTGTGGTGAGCACATGTCCCCAAGTTGGAGCCAGATGTTATCCCCCACTTTTAGGGATAAGTAGGAGATCATGTCTCGAGGCCCGCGGTTCCTAGACATGGAGTATGAAGAGAAGGATTGACTTTAGCATGGCCCTGGAGGCCCCACCTTTTCTTTCTTCCAGCATCTTTATCTTGTCAGCAATAATAGTATTCACCACCATTGGCTTGGTCCTGTGTCATAGATGGTTCTTTCTCCATGAGGTAATTAGTCCAAGTATCATGGTATGTGTCACTTTGATCATCGAAAACCTTGAATATATGCATCTGATTCCTTTTATTTCTAACAACTACTTGGATCTTACACTTTCCCACTTGACCATGTCTGGGGGGATTGCAGAGTGCCCTAGTAAGACTGTGTCTGTAGGTTTTGGTTTTCCACTGGAGGGATTTCTGAAAAGCCATCGTCTGCTCCCTTCACAGCATCACCTTTTTCATCTTGTTTCCCGCTCACTTGTCCCATTCCACTTGTCTGGGCACTGGGTTGACCTATTTTCAGGACTGCACCTTATATCGTGGGAAGAAGGGGCTAAAGGCCCAGAAGGTAAAAGAAAGATGGTAAAAGATAAAAGCCTAAAAATAAAACCTCAATATGCTTCACCCAGGGATCCCCGAGAAAGCAATAAAAGGCTTCTCAGCAAGAAACAAGAGGGACCCAAAAAATAAATAAAACAAGACCTAAACAAAGGGTAGGGGGTCTCATCACAAGCCAACCTATTAGGTCCATGGGTACCTAGTAGTATGACATTGCCACCAGCTGGTTACCATGCCAGGGAAATGACTCTTGGTTGCATGGCCAAGGGAAAGGGGGTCTCTCATCACGAGCCAACCTTCTCATTTCTGTGAAAGTACTTGTGGGTAACGTTGTCACCACTAGTCACCACGCCAAGGTAGTGTCCCTTGATTATCTCTTGAAAAAAAAAGATAAAAGAAACAAAAGATAAAATAACAAAAAGAAAAAAAGGCAAGAATGGGCTTGGAAAGAATGAGGTATCTTCCTGAACTTTCCTTTTCCAGTGGACACTATCCCAATAGCACGCCTTGTCTTTTTCTATGAACTTGTATTGTAGGATTTTGTAACGTCTTTGAGTTGTTAACTGATGTATTAGGGATTTTATGCACATGTTTAATAATATTGATGATGATATGTGATTGACATTGCTATGATCCCTGTGACTGATGAGCCCATGGAGGGTGTAGCCATTGATGTGTAGGACCATGCCCGACGGACAACTACCACTTTGGACTGGTAGACATGGGAAGATGATCATTTTGGAACTACATGGGGCTGAAGATCCCATCAGGTGGATTCTAAGACCCCATCAAGGGGTAGAGATAGGACAAATATGGATCAGGATCTTTGCACCAAAGAAGAAGAGGACGTTCCACCAGAGGCACTTCGACAGAGATTGACCTAAGGGGATTGACCCTCTTTCAATGGAATGTTGGGCTTGGAAGGACTGGGACGTCACCCTTGATGAACATGACATCATCTAACCTATTGGACATCTTGGGAGGAAGACTAGGCAGTGTTGGCACGTGTGGCATGATGGAGGAGCCCAAGGAGGGCTAATGTTTTGCTCCGGGATGCTCCATTTTCCCTAAAAGGGGATAATGTCTCCTTTGGAGGGGCTTGATATCTCTTTTCATCTTGATTAGGGTTTTAAATTGACATTTTAATGTAAAACAGTATGATTTTAGTATTTTCACCTTGTCGGCCTTTTACATGACCTAAAATGTAAATTTAGGTCATGATATTGTATAAATGAAGGATTTTCACCTTCATTTTTTCATCACAATTTACTCACTCCATAAGGAGGTCTGAAATTTGCGCCCTCTCTTGGGTTATTGGTTGATTTAGTGATGCGCACTTGTTGAAGGAGGATATTTTTGGCATAGTTTGGCATTTCTTTTAATGGAAGGTGTTACAACTAGGGTTTGCAATGCATTTTCTTAATGATATGTAAGTATTTTTCTGCAAAACTTCTTGAATGAATGGTTGTAGTTTCATTTCTTCCATATATTTATAATTTTGTTGGACAAAAACCCTAGGTGACAAGAACACAAGTATGTCCTTGTCTCATGTCCCCATTGAGGAAATTTTCAGCCATTGATTGAAGAAGAAGAGAGCCCAATCGTAGCTACACTCTCTCTCTCTCTCGTCATTTATTGCTAGTCGTACTATCTATAGGTCAAGAAGAAAGAGACACCTTAAGCCTAGGTCTACTACACTTTGGGCCATTTTTTTTTAGGGTTTGTTGAAAGAGCCTTGTTGTAGCAACACTCTGCGTCATAAAACCTTTCTATCTTGGTTTTATGCTTTGTTTTCAGCTAGTCATGATTGCCACTAAGTTAAGGAAGGAGGAGAGAGAATCGAGGCCTAGTTCTCCTACACCAGGGTGATCCTCTCTCCCCTAGATTTTTTACTCTGAGGCCTTGCCTTAGCAACACCTCAAAAATTCCACCTCTAGTCCTTAGCCGTTTTGACTTTTGCCTACTTTAGCTCTTATGCCTTCATTATTTAACCCTAAGGCACTGATCATAAAAGACCTCATGCATTGAAGTGAACCTTATCAAAACTACTCTCAAAAAATTGAATGAAACCCTAACTACACTAACCCTAGCTAAGAAACTAACCCTATACATTGTCGTCATCTTTAGCTAGTGCAACTAGATGTTTTCTTTATGAGCAATTGAATAATGATTAAAGGCATTAATTGAATGAAGTGTTGATTTATAGCATTTAATGCCACGTTATTCTAGTATTTATTGAAGAAGTGATGTTATTTCATTGTTATTTTATAAACATTGACTTCATCAATATTTATTGTCAAATTTCTTATATGTTTATTAGATGGTCGTTGATTTATATGAAGTATTAACCCATTGAGTCAGCTTGCACATATCAATTTGTTGTTTCTTTGTCTCAGTCAGGTATATCTCATTAGGGGGTTTTACTTTACTGACCTTCTGGTCGGACTATCTTCTCGGTGGTGACTTCTGAGGGGGGAATTTCTACTTTAATCTTGAATCCTTTTCCTTATCAAAACCCCAGGTCACCGGGGACGTCTCCCCTTGGCCTTACCACCCTAAAGAGAAAGAACCATCCCATTGTGGTGGCATTGGGTGGGATTGGTTCTCGTTACGCCAGTTTAACCTTCAAACCTCAAGCCTTTTATCCTTGCTACAAACTGAGCGATAACAAGCCTGAAAATAACCCATGGGGGATGAAAAGAAATATGATGGAGCAGGAGATCCTTTTATAATGTTTCTCAAGGAATCCCTTGTGCAACAAAGGAATGAAATGATGGACAACTTTTCACAGATCGTTCAATGGCTTACCACATGAGAAGCATCTTCATCAAGCGGCCATGCAACCCCATTCAAGGTACAGGTAAATTTTTATATTCCATTATTTGAAGGGATGATAGATGTGGATGTTGTAGATAAATGGTTGAATCTGCTTGAAAGGTGTTTTTCGGTCCATAATTTTTCCGATAGGAAAAATATTACTTTTTCACTCCTCAAGGTCATCCCAAATGTTAAGGAATGGTGGGATACTTACTCTGAGCAAAGGTCCATAGAGGAATATACAATATGTCGTTTCCCATACATGGGATTCCTTCCGGTATTCCATTAAAGAAAAATACTACCTTGTTGGAAGATACAAGGACTAGTACACTAGATGGACCACCCTGCGTCAGGAAAGGGACCAAACAATAACATAATTCACTAATATTTTCGATACCCTATGCACCGAATTGGGTATCAAAGACTTTGAACAACATATGGTTCTCAAAAACCACGATTGTTTTCATAGATACAATCAAACAGAAATGGAGTTTCTTGACATTACCTATTTGGGTACAACTAATAGATATGTTGTCAACATCGAGAAGAAATTTAAGCAGGAGAGGCAAGAGTTTGGATATTCAAACTCCTCACAGCCAAAGTAGGGAAAATGTGGCCCCAACCCACACAACAAGGGACATAGAAAATATGGCACTCTCTAGACAACTAGTCCAAGATGCAACATAAGAAGGGAAATGAGAATACGAAGAAGGACATGGGAAAATGGTGTGAATATCATAAAATCCCTTTGCACAACACCAAAGAATGTCACTCCAAGAAGTCACTCGTGGCTGAGATGAAGGCTTTTGATTCATAGGTCAATTATGACTCCAAATCAATTCCAGAAGGATGGAAGTGGATTATCGATGTTGAACCCAGTTCCACTGTAGCTAACACTAAAGTCCAATCAATCGAACTAGAAGAAACAGAGGAAGGTGAATGCCTCTTTCACTCACAGATGTGGGTAAAGGGGGCTCCAATTCATTTCATTGTCTATAGTGGCAATCAGAAGAACCTAGTCTCATCATAGGTCGTCAAGCAGTTAGACCTATTGACGACACAGTGCTCCCATCCCTACACCATCAACTGTCTTCGTCAAGGAAGAGATCTTCGTTTTATCCAACAGTGTTGTTTTCCCTATGACATCAATCCTTTCAAAGACAAGGTATTTTGTGATATTTCTCCCCTTGAAGTTTGTGATGTTATTTTAGGAAAGACATATTTGTGGAAGCATCATGTTTTGTATGATTCTAGACCTCACAGTGTTACTATTACTTTGGGTAGAAAATTATACATGATATCAGAGGTAGCGTCGCCTACCACTATTTCTTTAATATATGCTAAGCAATGTAGTAAGGTCATTTTAGAGAATGGGTAGATAGTAAGCAGAAGGTCATCAACACATCTGTGGCCTCTACACAGAGCCTCTCTTTGCAACAGAAGCAAGTGGACGGGATCGTGGAAGAGTACAAATACATCTTCTCCTCACCCATCAGGGTATTGATGCAATGCCAATTCAACCATCCAATTGATTTAACCCTTGGTTCACCTCTACCTAATGGACTAGTCTATCATCGCTCTCTGATGGAAACTGATGAAATCAAGTGTCATTTCCAAGAGATTCTTCAAGAGGGGAACTCCAGACCCATCTCCTCTCCTTAAGGAAGCCCGATTGTACTGGTGCAGAAGAAGGATTATATTTGGATGACATCCTCATATTCAACAAAACTTGGGAGGATCACATGTGACATATTCCACAGGTTTTGAGCACTCTACGGTAGCACAAGCTATATGCCAACTTGGAAAAATTCTCCTTTTGCATGAACAAGATCCAATACTTGGGTTACATTGTTGATGAGAATGGGGTATATGTTGATCCAGCCAAGATCCAAGTCATCTGTGACTAGCTAGCCCCGACCACACTAACCGAGCTTTGGAGATTCTTGGGACCAACCAACTTCTACCAATGATTCATGTTGGTATTCTCCCATGTTGCATGGGTGCTCATCCAAGTGACCAAGGGAGTTGGAAGGGAAACTTTTGTGTGGGGGAAGGAACAACAACATTCATTTGCTGATATGAAGCATCGCTTGTGCTCAACTCCAGTACTCTCATTTCCCAATATGCAAAAACCATTCGAGATTGAGACTGATGCATATGATTATGTTGTAGGAACAGTTCTCACTCAACACAGTCATATGGTTGCATACCATAGTGAGACACTCTTAGATACTGTCCAAAAATACCCCAGCTATGACAAGGAAATGTATTCCATTGTACAAGCCTGTTGTCAATGGAAACATTACATCCTGAGAAAGGAGATGATCTTCCACATTTATCATGAGCCTCTGCAGTTCATACAAACACAGAGGAAGTTGCAGAACTACCTCCATCGAAAGACGTCCACCTACATGCAGCATTTCCATCTCAACATCAAGTATAAGATAGGGAACACAAATCTTGTTACTGACTTCCTCACTCGACCTCCCGTGGATGCACTCACCACTGTGGTCCATTCTTGTGGACATGAAGCATCTAAGTGACCCCAACTTTATCAGCAAGATCCAGACTTCGCCACCACCTATCAGCTCTTGGGTACAAGCACAAATGTCACTGATTTTCATATTCAGGATAGATTTTTATACATCTGGTCCATCTCTATGTTCCTGCAAGCGAGTGTGAAAAGATGATTTTGGAAGCCCACTACAGTCGGATGACAGGACATTTTGGCATGGAGAAAATTGTGGTCGTTCTACAAAAACATTTTTATTGGCAAAACCTTTGACAGGACATCGAAAAGTATATATCATATATTTCACTACCTATGCCATTTCCAAGCCAGCCATCAAGAAGCCAGGCTTATAAACCCCTCCTCCTACTCTCGAGAAGCCTTGGGAATCCATCTCGATAGATTACATGTCTGGCCTTCCGTCCACCAAGCAAGGCAATGATTGTGTATTTGTGGTCATTGATCAGTTTTCAAAGATGGCCATCCTCACATCCTCCAAGAAGAACATCACAGCAGCAGATACTGCCAAGCTCTTCTTCGAACGAGTGTGGGTCCATTTTGGGATACCACAGACCATCATCTCCAACTGGGACAAAAGGTTCCTCAACACATTTTGGTTGAGTCTATGGTTACTGTTGGACACCAAGATCACTAAATCCGCTTCTTTCCACCCCTAAACAAATGGCCAAACAAAGGTAGTTAATCATATGATTGTGCACATCCTGCGCATGCACAACTCTAAGAATTCGCATACATGGGATGAGAGTCTTCCATATGTTCAACATAGTTACAACAAGGCTCTCCATAGCTCCACCGACCATAGCCCATTTTAGGTGGCATTGGGATTCCAACTCTTGGGTCCCATTGATGTTGCGCTACATATTGCAACCACATAGACAAACTCTTCCCATGTTCAGTCTAAGACTGAAAAAGCCACCACATTCATTGAGAAGGTTCAGCACATCCACCAACAGGTCCATGAGATTTTTCATAAATGCAATGCTAAGTACAAGCACCACCATGATCAGCACAGGTTACTGCACCAGTTTCAGGTTGGCGACAAGGTCTGGTTACATTTCCAGAAAGAGCATCTTACAAGGCTCCATTAGAAGCTCCACCCACTTTGCTATGTCCCTTACACAATCACCAAGATTGTGGGTAGAAATTATTTTGAGCTCAACACTCCACCCTTCCTTGGCTTGCACCTTGTGTTCAATGTGGACCTCCTTTGGCCATATTTTCCACCATTATTAGACACCTCAAAGATTGCATAAAAACTGACACCAACATAGCTCAACCCTGACTACATGGAATAGGCATCCACTGACCATATAGTGGACATACAGGTCAAGGGAACTCACCAGCAAAGGATCCAACTTTATCGGGTTGTCAAGGAAGGGAAGCTCCTACACCAAGGCAAGTGGCTCACCCGGGGCCAAATTCAGCAGAAATTTCTTCACCTCATGGGGAATTCAATGTAATGGATACCATTTCTTCCTAAGGGAGGATGAATGATACAGGTTGATATTGGTGGCCACCCACCTGTTCCAACTGGCTCCTCTTAACAGTTTTTATTTCAACACGTGTAAAAAAAATATCAAAGTACACCAAGGAAATTATTTTTCAACTTATGCAAGTCAGTCAGACATGAAGAGAAGGATTGTCATGCCTTCGATTTGATGAGAGAGCTCACTTCATATATATGTATATGATTCAAGAGGAGAATTTTGTGGCAGAAGGAGGTGGTCCACAGTATAATAATCAGAGAGGATTTAATTCAGGAAAAAAATGGGAAATTTTGGCAGAGGTCGAGGCAGAGGAAATTTTGGCAAAGGAGGTAGAGGACTGATAATATGTTACAATTGTAATCAACCAGGGAACTTAGCTTGTGACTTCTTGAAACCTTGTATAACCTACACATACTATAGAGCATTGGGCCATGTGACAAAATATTGTCCTCAACTACTTGTGAAATGGCATGCAAGAGGAAATCAAAACAAGAACCCAAATCAGAATGTACAAAAAATATCAGTCGAAAAGTGCAATGAAGGACCTAGAATAGTATTTGTTACACATGAAGGAATTTGAACAGAGGATGATGTGATGAATGGAGGGAAACATGTTGATCAATGGGTAAGGAAGTCAACATGACCTATACCAACAGTCGATCCTCACCAAGAGAAGTAGACATATTAGAGGGAAAGAAAAGAGATACTAGGACCATATTCGGTAGCATCAACATAGTTTGCGCCTCATGTATGTGATCGTACTATGCCAAAGAATTGGTGGTTTACAGGCGTCCTCCCAACCATGGATGCATTTTCCCGTGAAAAAAATTTCATCATATCATTTTCCAAAGGGGATTTGTCATCGGCTACCACAACAGTGTTTTGTCTGAATGTTTACACAAATGGAGAATGTCAATATAGTCCATTAAATATATAATAAATCTTCTTTTCCAAAAATAAATATGGATTTGTATATTGGCTTCAATTTTAATATATGTAATATATTTCCTTAAAACTAAATTATTTGCAAGCAATTGTTTCCCTGAAAAGATTAAAACTCCAACCTAAGAAGATGCAAAGAATAAAATGATTGATAATATTACTCAAGCAAGATTATCCAATGTGATTTGGGGATTTTTCATAATTGTCACAATCCACATAGATTGTTTTGCAAAGAGAATTTCAAAGTAACTTTACATTTATTCCTAGTATATTGTGTGGCTAAATTTTACTTCTAATAACATTATAATTTTGACTTCATATGCACATTGCACTCAAAATAATTATATATATTTAAAATTATTTTTTCCTAATTAAATTAACATAAATTATAGAGTAGATTTCAAATTATTTGTAGCTAAGTGTAAATTTACCAAAATTGTTGTGGGGTTTTAGTGTACAACCATTGAAATCATGTATGGATTACAACCCCAATCCATAACATGATACCACTAAAGTGAAGGAAGTTCTTGTAGGGTTTTAATCTCACTGAGTGTGACCCATTTCTCTCACAACATGACTAATTTGTTCACTACTAAACACTCTAAGCCCTCATCCAAAAATCAATCAGCCTTAGCACTCTCTTTCACGACATAAGGAAGATCTTGCATTTCCATGCTCCACAATTCTTCAATGATCTTCTTCCCTTCTAGTGCAAGAAAAAGGTATCCAAACTTTTGTTTTCCTACTAGGAGAAACTTGGGGAAGATACACTTGCCAAAAGAGTCCATGAGAAGCACTAATGGGGTTGTGGTTTTTAATAGTGTTTGTTTCCACTATTGTAAACATTCCAACTACACTTTACCAGCTTGTTTCTTCTTTCAATTCTCAGAGCAAGTCCCTAACCACCATAGGCTCTTTCTAACAATAATTTTGTGGGAATACTCTTTCCATTTCCAAGCGTAAATAGCCATGAGTTCAAACAAGTTTCAATGAACAAAGAGAGGAAGACCATTCCAATGGGAGAGTGAATGATGCTCTCCCAATTCGAATGGGTAAGAATAAGAATGATCCATGAATAAAAGAGAGTAATAATTGTTTCCCAAGAGTTGCATAAAACAAGAAGCAAGGGGAAACATCCAAAAGACCATCCAAGTCAAATATTGATGGGAAATGTTTGTAAGGAAACATGGGTAAGGAAGGTTGTAATTTTGAATGACAAGTGTCAAGTCATATCATCCATGTGGGCCCTCCTTTCCTCTTCCCCCTTGGTATCATGATGGTCCTTTTATTACTTTGCAAAAAACCTTTTTGGTGGATATTACACTATTATGTATTTATTTTTATTCATTCTTTCACATGCATAAATACATCAAGGAAAACATAAAAAACACAACATAATTCTAGCCCACCTTAGGGACCCATTTAAGTTGGCAAGTTGGTCATTGGAGAACTCTGATTTCTTAGCATTTTTCTTTCAAAGCATCTTCTCTTATCCTTCAAACATGCTTCCATTCCAACCTCCAAACATTTTTTATTTCTTTCATTTGATTTCTCACCTTTCTAAAGAAATGAACTATGCCAATTTAACTTCAAGACCATAAGAAAAAAGAGAGTTTTTTTGATATACTAGTTTCTAATCTTTAGAGGAGCTACTGAAAAACAAAATAAAGTAATAGTAAGTAGAAATGTGAACCCAAATCCAAAGCTACGTGTGCATCATCAACATCTGGTGTAATAGGGTGGAGGAGATCTATGCAATTTATGTTCCACTCCTTTTGTGGTGGTTTCTCCAATAGAAACCCTCTTGGAGCCTTCAATTGCTTGGAGGAGAAAGTGGTAGCTTGCATTCAGCCACCTAAGTTCCTCCCCAATTTCCTTCAAAGTAGTGGTTCTACTCTCATACACCTCATCATAGTTCTTGGTTATAAGCTCCTTGGTTTTGCAATATGAATCCAATAATAGAGAATCTAGTGGTTTGACGAACCTTCTCCTCCAATTGTTCAATCAATAGCTATCTTATGTCGCTATGTGAATCCCTTGGCAATTTGTATAACATTTGTCTTCTTGCACTATCAAGGTCGACAACATGCTTATGACATTCAAGCTCTAGAAGTCAATGGTCTTCCCCTATGCAAAAGCATCTTCTTCAGAGCTTTGATAACTTTCTTTTATGCATCCCCTTCCCAACGAACTAAGAAAAGCCTGATAAACTAGAACTAAAACTCCGCTCCATATTTCTATGCTCTGTTGATTGTTTTCCACTGTGGAAGTTACCAACAGTTTCAAGTATCAGTTTCAATTAACATGAAGAGAAATGTTTTCTCATCCCAATGAGAATGAGAAACAATTGTGCTTTCATGGTATTGCGTGGCTCCACCACATATAACGTTAAAGATAAAGTAACCATGTTAAAGACATATCTTAAAAATTAAAAAGAAGCTTCGATGATTTAACTGAAATTTTATAAGAGATTATGAAAATATGCTAACTATATTAGTGATAGTCAATAGGATTTAAATTTTGGCCTTCTGTTTGTACAAATAATTTGAGTAAGTTACCAATTCTCTTTTATCTTGTTTGTATATAAGATACATAAATTTTAAAAACAGGGTTTATTAATCATTTCACTGCAACATCATCGGGTACAGGAGCAAGCATATCCACTCTTTACCCGCAACAATTTCACCAAACTCCCGACAGCTGCAGCCTGCAACCACCCAATTCGCCGCACATGCCGCCTTAAATTTCGTTCTGAAACACATTGTATATATTACTGTAACGCCGGCCTGCCAGGATGTGTTAGCAGCATGGAGATTGGCATCATCCCTACTACAAGTTCGACCACCGTCACACTGTTATTTCTCATTTTAACGCCTGTTATTTTATGCTGTGAAGACGACGTACCCTCATAAATATTTAGGTCAATCGCTACAGGAAGTGAGGACAAACAACAAAACGGAAATCAGAAAGATGTTCTCATTTATCCAACGCCAAAACGGAAATCAGAAAGATGTTCTCATTTATCCAACGCCAGCTGTGAACGATGATGACGTTTTAGGTATTTTTCAGCTCAGAGCGTTTGCACAGTACCAAATCGTTTACATTTTTTCAGTTTTTAGCTAGCAATATACAGTATTAAATTATGTGGTAGGTGATCAAACTCTATATATAACCTACAGAAATATTCAATGCTACTTAACAAATTATGACCTACAAAACATTTAATACTACTTAACAAATTGTATATAACTCATAATTTTACATTATCACTGTAGAATTACAGAAATATTCAATGCTACTTCACAAATTATGACCTACAAAACATTCAATACTACTTAACAAAAATTTATATAACTCATAGTTTTGCATTATCACTGTAGAATTTCAGTCTATACGTTCATCTTCTGAACCAGTAGACTACATGACTGGTTCACTTAGAAATAACCACTCCATCAACTCAAAAAGGTTGTCAGATAGGTATGAAATCAATAAAGATGAAATGTACAATGGAACTATTTCGTCGTATGACATAACTTTTCAATTTTTTTAATATAAATAAGTTACATAAGTTATAGTAATATTTTTATTTTCCCTGGTTGGGGTGACGGCATGGTAGCTCGGGCAGGAGCCAGGTCAGGGCACTTCCATGTTTAATCAACATGCGGATGGGGTGACGGCATGGTAGCCCGGGCAAGGGCCACGTCATCGTGGAGTGAATAGTCCACCTCGCTTTGCTTTGTGGTTTTGTTTATGATGCTTTAGGAGAAGAGTTGCATCATTAATCTCACATAGTTTGGATTTAGGGAAGAACCATAGTTTAAAGCATGGATGCGTAGACCCTGGTACTAGTTGGAATTTGGTTCTGGTTGTACGGCATTTCCATATATGATTAAGGTTATTTTCTTTGTTTAATCTTGTTGTTGTTGGGTTTCTTAGGTTCTACTATAATTCTCACTGAAGCAACCACTATCAAGGGTCTGTCTACTAGGTCCTTTGTTTCTTCAAAGAGGTTAATCTATCTAGGTTATAAGTTTTATATGGTTGCTTGGTTACTAGTTTTTAATATGTTGCAAATGATGTGGTTAGAAAGGCCAAGGTTGAAGCTTGCACAACATTGTCACCTCCTATTTCAATCCAAATCCATTCCTTTGAACAATTAGTTCAGGCTATCAATGGTATGTCCAATCATTCTCATTTCGATCCCCCTCAAGCAAAGAATCAACCATGAAGTCAAAAGGGTCATAGGATGGAATAGGTTTCACTGAGCAAGGCCAAAGTAGCCAACCCAAACAAACTATAAGGGGCTACCACTACTGGAAAATGCCTCAATAGGTCATTAGATATTAGGTAGATGCTATGAAAACAATGACCAATTATCAATGTCGATTTCCACACACTATCAAGCAAGAAATGGATGCCACGGAGCAAGCCATTCCCAAGAAAAGATGAGAGCTCTCCAAATCTCCATTGGAAGAAAAATTCGTGGAATGGGTGCCTCACATTGGTTTTTCTAGCTCACGGGACACCAAAGTATTTAAGCTAATTGAATTATATTTTCTTAATAAAGCCTTAATCACCCAGGTCATTGAAGAAAAGACACAACAACTACAAGAAGCCTTCAGTCAACAATTGAACTTGCTTCACAAAAAGTTTTATGCAGTGTGTAAAATAGTTTTCAATTTGGAAATCATTGTTTCATACCATACTAGAGACCGATATGTTCAAAACCATACCATAGTCAAGATATTGGGAACTTACATCAAATCAAATCTTGACCCGATTATGTAAATATTCTCATATTTTTGTTAAGATAGGCCTTAGTAAGGGCCTTCTGGACAAAGTGTCTCTCAAATAAAAAACAATTCAATACACTCAAGTCTTAGATTATTAGAACACAACTATTTTTTGTTTGATATGTCATCTACCAAGACATTGACAAGTTCTTATCCTCATGCTTGTGCTCATTCTCCTAGGATAAAAGTGACAAAAGTAAAATCAAATAATTAATTTTTTTTCTAGAAAATGATGATGATCAATGATAATCAACAATCGCTAGTGCCAATAGGGGAATCCACACCTCCTTTGGGGAATAACATAGAAGACACAACTCACACTTTGAAAACTTCGAAAACATGTTACCTGCTTGAAAAAAAATGAGGAGAAATAATATTCCTCTCTTATATTTTTAGTTTTCTTCACCCTCTTTATTCTTTGGATTTCTCTATTAAGATGATATTAATTATCAATCATATAGTTTTAACTTTAAAAATATAGGATTAAAAATATAAGATTAAATATTAATTATTAATAAAAGATGGTATTAATCTTCAATAATAATAACAAATGAAATTATGCTACATGAATTAAAAAAAAAAAATATAACAAAAGAATATGTTGTGTGGAGTTTAGTTTTATCTAATCACTATTTCAATTATAATGAATTATGTTGTCTCTATCAACCCTTGTCAAATTTATCAAATTCAAAAATAGATCATAATTCAACTAGTTTTTTCCATTTTAAAAATCATATTTTCTTAATATATAAAAGAATGTAATAAATTCAATAATTTTTTCCATTTTAAAAATCATTTTTATTAATATATAGAAAAACCAAGTAGTAAAAAAAAATCTATTTATTTACAAATACACTCATTCCAGTTTGACTATCGTTGTCATCATCATAGATTACAAATTCACTATTTCACTCTCTCATCATCATGGATTATAAGGATGACACTCCCTAAATCATCCTACTTATTTCATGATATTTATTTAATAAAGCATGGTAATGTGTTTTACTTGGTTGCAAAGACAAGTAAGATTTCAATTGTGACAAAGAGAGGTAAGATTTTAATTAAAAAAAAGAAAGAATTCAAAATGATTTTATAAAGTGTCAAAACATCATTACCACATTTGTCACATTTGCCTTTTGAATTTTTTTTGAAATAGTGTTTAAACATAATCTATGGAAGAGATCAAAAGATCTAAAAGTTCATGTTGAAATGAGCATTGATTGCTAAGTTCAAGAATAATGAGGGTTGGTAAGAAGAAATCAATTGCAATATAGGCATTAAGCAAGGTTGTCTCCCATCCTCTAACTTTTTTTATATTTATAGTTAGAGGTATGTTTGGAAGAAGAGGGTGGTGTTACCAAATAGTCATCATCCTTCTTCTTTACTATAATGATATTGTTCTTTAAGGAGCTTAATTAATTTAGATAAGAAATTAAAAATTCTAAGTATTTTCATTTAATAGTGATAAGACAAAAGTTATTATCATCGAATCCAAGATATTCACTTACCGTAGTTTTGCAAATCACAATAACAACTTAGAGAAAATTCAATTTGATCAATAAAATAATTATCCCTATTATCTTATAGGATTGTGAAATTTGGGGTTGCAATATTTCTTGAAAAATGTAGAGGAAAATTGAACAAATTTAAAAGTTACTCATAGTTTATAATCTTAAAATTAAGAGAAATACACCATATCCAATCCTCATCTTATCGGTTGAGATTCATGTGGGATTCAACTCATTGAAAGTAAGCTAGTGATTAGGTACCTAATGTACAAGTATACGATAGTTAACATGGAGGAAATGAAGCTTCCTAACTTTTCTTCTAATTGTAATAAAATTCAGTTGAGACTTTAAGAGAGAGTGAGATAAAAATATTGCTTCTTGGCTAAACCAACGGAGGATAGAAGGAAAGGTCATTATTCAAATTAAGCATAATATTAAAAGAATTATCACAACTAAATTTAAAAAGAAATTGTGGTGCAAGAAAGAAATAGAGAATAAGATAAAGTTAATGTATTAGAAAGAGGTCATTAACCTCAAATTAAAATATCAAAATTATATTTATATTACAAGTGGCTTTAAAAAAAAAAAAAAAAATTTAAATAAAATGAACTCTCTAACACCTTCATAGTGAAATTAATCATTTGGCAATACCTAAAACCCCTTGGAATATATATATAGATATAGATAGATGGAAGTGAGATGGAGGAGGAAATGGATCTACACCTAGGGTTTCCGCATTTTTTTGTTCTGACTCTGTAATCATTTGAAGGCGTTATCGTGGAAAGCATATTCCCCTGTGGTGATCCTTCTTATCCTCGTGTTGGAGAAAGTGACAATATGGTGGAATTGTGGTCAACTATTATCATGACCCCCTTGAGAAAATGCCTGTTTAGTCCTCCCCGCAGACAGAGTCTTTTCATCAAGGTTCCAATTCACCTCATTGTTTAGTCGATCGTGAGGACCATCCAATTTTTATCAAATATGATGGGGATTCACTTTTGGTGGAGGACAATTCAGTTCCCACCCCAGGCATTAATGCCATGGAAAATTTGTCTCAAGAATATTTTTCCCACCCGACATTTGAAATCCCTTTCACAATCGCTCCCGGGCAAGGGGGATTCATGTGTAAAAGACCACAAGCCACTTAGAGGAATAAGGTGAAGGGAATACTCATATTTCTCTAGCTTGCAGTTGAAGCCAAACAAGTTAAGAAGAAGGGGATTGGTAGTTGAAGAACCAACCACCCCAATGAATATAGGTATGGGAAATTTGGCTAAAACAACAAGAGCTCCCAACCAAAGGTACAACAAAGTACCAATTATGCAGCCCCAGATTGACCCCATGAGTTCCTTCTGGTAGGGACAAGTCGAGAACCCTTCTAAGTGGGGCGTGCAAGAGAAGAATACATGAGTGCAGAGAGAAAGAGGAGACCAGATCAATTTTTTGGTTGGGGAAGGAAGAATGCACATGTGTGTGTAAGAGAGGATACAGGCGAGTGTGAAAGAGGGACATACCAAGAGGGATCTGAGTTTTGGGTCTGAAATAAAGACCCAGAGAAAAGAGAACCATTGCAAGAGAACTAGAAGAAAACATCATGGAGGATTGATGTGTAGACACAAAGAAAAGTGGCAAAGATGGTCTGAGCAGGAGGCCATGTTGACGAGAGAGGAAACATGTGCATTAGAAGAAAACACATGTGTGGAGAAGGGGACGCTCAAGGGTGTAGATATGAGTAAGATATACCTGGGAATGTACCCAAGGGGAGAATGATCAAGATGGGAATAGAGAAGACCCTAGGACTACCTGAGTGGAGCTAAATAGGGTTGCAGGCTTGATGTTGGATGGAAAGAAACTGACAGTGGAAGGAGAGGGCATTGAGGGATAGTAAAGTGTGAGGGGACATATTGTGCAGAGGAAATATAGTTGGGAAGGAATATAAAAAACCCTGTGGAGATCCCGAGCTCAGTAGGAAGAGGGGAAGACTTCCAATGTTTTCAGTGAAGTGGAGGAGAGTAACCTCCATGATCAATTTAATGATTAGTTGAGTCATCAGTGAGAGATATCCCCTGGTGGAAGCATGGCCTTGCATGGAGGTGGCCTACTACTAAGGTGACTGAGGATGCAAAGCATATGGTTGGGTGGAAAGTAGAACACCCACAGTCAGTTGGTTGGCTACACTTGTAACAGATAATTATCTCTACACTATGTGTATTTGAACTGAAATTTATGGTTGGATGTTTGTAATTGTATGTCATGAATGGATATGATTGTTGATGAACTAATTGCACCTCTGCATGCATGAATACTAATGTATCCAAATGGTATTGTATGTGTATTTCACATCTAAGCATGAATACATTGTACTTGTTCTAAGTTAAGGAAAATAAACATGTTCCCATGATTCCAGTGTGTATGATGGACATATTCCCATTCTATGTCTAAACTTGGATATATAGTGAAATTTTAAAACCTCAAACAAGAAAATAATGCAAGCTTGGATACTAGGCACTTCCAAGACTATGAAACCCCAATTAAAATTTTGAGGTGAACACACCTCGAGTTCCTATCAAGATCAAAGAAAATCACAAACATTTTTCCAAAACCCTTAAGAGCTATTAAAACTACTCACCAACGATCAACTAAGCCCTAATCACATATTTCATTATATAAAAAACAACTTACCACAATCCATTAAGTCCTAATAACATATTTATTTATATAAAAAATGTAGATCACACTTGTCCAAGAACACTAGAGTCTTGTTAGGGTTCTCAACAAAGTATAGTTTTAGACCAATTTAAAAATTCTAAAATCCATTAGAAGATACACAAAGCTTACAAAAGCCAGAAACCATTCAGGGGAAGATGTACACTAAAATGTTATATTGCATATTCAGAGTGCCATTACAAAAATTAGAACAAGATACTCCATTTCTAGAAATTTCATCAAAAGCCACAAAAGTCCCCATCAAAAACCAAGACAATGAAATTCAATTGTAGTTTCAAAACAATTTATAAATTATTAAACGTCATTACAACATTTGAAAAACTTAACAAGGAAAAAAACAAACACCAAGCGCAAGGACAGTTACCAACATAAATTTGTACCACAAACATGATTATTACATAACCAAAACATAAGACCACTCGTGGACAAAACTAACCCATAACCCATTATCATCATGTTTATCTCCTCTAGCTACCACCCTCATAACCACCACCTTAGCTCTGCCACCAATGGGCACCCTTGGTTCATATTATAGAATGAGAGAAATGCAACAAACAACCTCTTTGATTAAAAAGTATAAGATTATTGGAAACAAATTTAAGAAATTCCAGAGGGAAAATGTCTCAAACAATTTTGAATATGTAGTTTAAGATAAAAGGAATTTATTAGCATTTCAACCAAAGATTAACATAGATCTGACAAATAGCATTATAGTTTTTCTATTTCAAACTAGAAACAATCAAAAATTGTAAACCTGGATAATGAAATCCCTTGCTTACCCTTTGTCTCGATCCTCCAAGGCATTTTATTTTTGGTTTGGTTGTGAATAGTCTCATGGAAGATGCATTTGGTTTCTCGATTGCTCATAATTTTGTCTTTATAAGTTCATCCCATAGAGAGAACCAAATAGTTCTCGTCAACAACTAGTCTCTCTTAATTGATGACCGTATATAGGTTATACTTCGTTAACTTTCTATTCATGGAGGTTCTTCAACTTCATGTGAAATATTTCGATCCACTTCGAAAATTCCTAGTTTGACTAGTGAGGATGATAAAGGTCTATGCCTTTTTGTTGGATCTTCCCTCCCTTTTTATGCCTCCTCTATGTCAAATCGACAGCCCCTCCGAGATAATGTATCATCAAGGTTCATCGCTCATTGTTATATCTGGTCGTAGAGAGAGATGTAAGCAAAAAGAGAATAAGCATTGTTGAATAATATGTTCCCATTCTTATGGTTTACAACTTCCCTACCCTTCACTCATGGGGATGCTAGGAGGCATAAAGTTCCAGAAGAAACATTAAAGAAAGAAATAATGGTTGAGTTTATTTCTTAGTGATACTGTAATGGTTTTCCCACAACATAGTATGTATTTACTGATTGGGATCCATTAATCTCTTGGTGAAATATCCACCACCGAAACTATGACTATCAAAAATCTATAATCAAGATTTGGGGTCGCCCAATGATCTCAAAAATACATATCCCTCACACAACACAATACTTTCCCCTTTCCATCCATTAAATGTGAATTGAGATGGAACAAGTGGAACCACTGAAGGCACGGTAGTGATAGCGTGATTCGTGACTTGGGAGTAGGGAATCAAGATCATGATTCATGATTCTGACCAAACTATACGATGGAGCCTTTAAACTTTTTCCCTTCCTATGAAATTTTAATGTTTACTTTCCACCTCTCGAAAAATTAGCAGAAATAAAAATAAACATTTTTTTATGGGTATATTATCAATCATACTTCTGGGACGTGTTGGAAGGCCTTTGACGTGCTATGATGGGTTCAATTTTGATATTTGTATGGGGTGACTGCATGGTAGTTATCAAACAGGCATCTTGGATACAATTTTTAGGAAAATACTAAGTATGTAGGATATGCATAGCAGCAAAAGAAAGAAGACAAGGCAGGAGTGGAGTGCATAGTAAAGGCACATGTAGGCTCGAAAGTGCAGAGTAAAAGTATACTTAGCATAGAATGATGCAAGAGAATAAAGAAAGAGAAGATAAATAGGGAGAAAAGGAAGGAGAGCAATTCATCATGCCAAAAGGTAAAGATGCGCAAAAGCAGGAAGAACGACAGTTGAGAGTGCGAAAATAGCATGCCGATGTAAAATCAGGGAAAGAAATCATGAACGACGAGTCAACACGAGTTGTCATAAGTCAGAATGAGTTGTAATTGGGTTCTTCAAATAAGCAAAGTAGGTTTTTGAGCCCTAGAGTGTGTTAGCGTCAGAAGTCACTCTCGAATTGCTTGCAAGAGTAGAGCCCAACGCCCATCAGTTTTATGTCATGATTTGTTTAATGGGGTGATCGAATGGATAGAGACTCAAGAAGATATAGCTTTAACTCAGGAAATCGGGCCTGGTGTGTAGAAAACAACGGAGGTCTTGATCCAACTTCCATCACTAAGTTGAGTATAAGATGGATAGATGGAAGACTTAATGAGATGAGTGAGCAAGACTGCCTCAGGCATCAGGCCTTCGGCAGCTTGAGGATGAAAAACTTAGAAGACAAGATCCTCTTGACCCCAAGTTTCAAGGAACTGAAAGGTGGCTCGACTGGATCCTCCAATTCCGAGCCATTCAGCATTGAGAAAGCATAAGAACTGATTAGAAACCCTGCAACTATTACAGTGATCCGACCTACATCATCCTATAACAGCGCAACTCGACTGGATCCTCCAATTCTGAGTTGTTCTAACACAGTGTAAACAAAGGGATGGAAAGAGGCTGACATCCATAAAGTAAGAAGTCTCAAATGCCAATACATAACCAGAGTGACCAGTGCTTCATCAAAACCTTACAATCGGGAGCCTAGCTCAACCATCGATGCTTACCAAAATGGCGAAAACGCCTACATATACTCAAAACAACAACAGCTGCAAAAACAAGATGTTGCATTAAAAACATTGCGTCTGCATGTCTTATGACAGTCTACGCATGAAGACTCTGGCTGATCGTGCATCCATGATAGATGTTATCATATTTTGGACTGTCCTGCTGCAGATGAATCGACCATCTTTAGTCCTTTGTTGGAATTTATTTTTATGGCGGAGATGATGCTCAACCACCAGCAACAACCACAATAACTCCTTTCTTGGGACTGAGACAGCCTCAGTCAACTCTGCCTTCTGGGACGTGGAGGTCTCCTAATGGTTCCACCTGGATCAGCTGAACGGTCTCTCTTTGGATGTTGCTTCGCTGGACTGCTGCGAGGGACCCCTATGGCAGATGTGAAAAAGGGGATGACGGGAGCGATGGTGTCAACACTGTGGAGGTAATGGAGAGGAAACGAGAGTTGTGACATCAGTTGAGGAATGCCACATGGTCTGAGTAGGAAAGAGGAGGAAGGTGTATGGAGTGCATGGGTACAGGTGGACATAGAGTAAAAGGGATGATCATATAGGTGGAGATGACTGGGAGTGAGAGGGACACATGGCAGGAGACGAGAGGGCGATGAGCTGAGGAGGGGCCATG
>JZKD02S2379688.1:131754-144557 GCA_000966675.3 Picea glauca | reverse complement strand
TACATAAGAAGGTTATAATGATCAAATATGACACATACCATGATACCTCGGACCAATTACCTCATGGAGCAAGAGTCCTCTCTGATGCAAGCCCAGGCCGGTAGTGATGGAAGTTAGTACTGCTGACAGGACAAAGCTGGCTGAGAAGAGGAAAGATGGGCCCTCCAGGGCCATGCTCAAGTCGCTCCTGCTCTTGTTACTCCATGTCTAGGACCATGTCGGCCTCGAGACATGATCTCCTAGTTATCCCTAGATATCGGGGATAACAGACCTAAAGTCTGGCTACCACTAGATTCCCATCGAATCAACTGATGTATGGAAGACAACTTTCAAATCTAAAGAAGGTCTCTTCAAATGGTTGGTCATGCCCTTTGGCTTAACAAATGCACCAACCACTTTCATGAAGTTGATGGATGATGTACTGAGACCTTTCACCAACTCTTTTGTGGTGGTATATTTGGATGACATCCTCATCTTCAATAGAACTTGGGAGGATCACATGCGGCATATTCCACAGGTTTTGAGCACTCTACGGTAGCACAAGATATATGCCAACTTGGAAACATGCTCCTTTTTCATGAACAAGATACAATACTTGGGTTACATTGTTGATGAGCATGGGGTATATGTTGATCCAGCCAAGATCCAAGCTATCCATGACTAGCCAGCCTCGACCACACTAATCGATCTTCGAAGCTTCTTGGGACTAACCAAATTCTATCGACGGTTCATGTTGGGATTCTCCCATATTGCATGGGCCCTCATCCAAGTGACCAAGGGAGGTGGAAGGGAAACTTTTGTGTGGGGGAAGGAACAACAACATGCATTTGTTGATCTGAAGCATCGCTTGTGCTTAGCTCCAGTACTGTCATTTCCCAATCTGCAAAAATCATTTGAGATTGAGACTGATGCATCTGATTATGTTGTAGGCACAATTCTCACTCAGCACGGTCATCCGGTTGCATACCATAGTGAGACACTCTTAGATACTGTCCAAAAATACCCCACCTATGACAAGGAAATGTATTCCATTGTACAATCCTGTTGTCAATGGAAACATTACATTCTGGGAAAGGAGACAATCGTCCACACTGATCACAAGCCTCTGTAGTTCATACAAACACAGGGGAAGTTGCAGAACTACCTCCATCAGAAGTGGTCTGCCTACATACAGCATTTCCATCTCAACATCAAGTATAAAATAGGGAGCACAAATATTGTCACTGACTTCCTCAGTCGACCTCTCGTGGTTGCACTCACCACTGTGCTCCTTTCTTGTGGACATGAGGCATCTGAGTGACCCCAACTTTATCAGCAATATCCAGACTTCGCCGCGACCTATCAGCTCTTGGGTACATGCACAAATGTCATTGATTTTCACATTTAGGATAGATTTTTATGCCATGTGGTCCATCTCTATGTTCCTGCAAGCGAGTGTGAAAAGATGATTTTGGAAGCCCACTACAGTCAGATGACAGGACATTTTGGCATGGAGAAAATTGTGGTCCTTCTACAAAAACATTTTTATTGGAAAAAACTTTGACATGACGTCGGAAAGTATATCATATCTTGCACTACCTGTTCCATTTCCAAGCTAGCCATCAGGAAGCAAGGCTTATACACCCCTCCTCCTACTCTTGAGAATCCTTGGGAAGCCATCTCGATGGATTACATGTCTAGCCTTATGTCCGCCAAGCAAGGCAATGATTGTGTATTTGTGTTCATTGATCGGTTTTCGAAGATGGTCATCTTCACAGCCTACAAGAAGAACATCACATCGGCATATACTACCAATCTCTTCTTCGAACAAGTGTGGGTCAATTTTGGGATACCACAAACCATCATCTCCAACTGGTACAACAGGTTCCTCAGCACTTTTTTTCGAGTCTCTGGTCACTGTTGGACACTAAGCTCACTAAATCCATTTCTTTCCACCCCTAAACAGATGGCCAAACAGAGGTAGTTAATTGGATGATTGTGCACATACTGCGCATGCACAACTCTAAGAATTCACGTACATGGGATGAGAGTCTCTCCTATGTTCAACACAGTTACGACAAGGCTCTCCATAGCTCCACTAACCATAGCCCATTTCAGGTGGGGTTGGGATTCCAACTCTTGGGTCCCATTGATGTTGCACTACATCTTGCAACCACACAGACAAACTCTTCCCATGTTCAGTCTGAGACTGAAAAAGCCACCACATTCATTGAGAATGTTCAGCACATCCACTAACAGGTCCATGATATTTTGTAGAATTCCAATGCTAACTACAAGTACCACCATGATCAACATAAGGTACTGCACCAGTTTCATGTTGGAGACAAGGTTTGGTTACATTTGCAGAAAGCGCATCTTACAGGGCCCCATCAAAATCTCTGCCCAGTTTTCTATGTCCCTTACACTATCACCAAGGTTGTGTGTATCAATGATTTTGATCTCAACACTTCACCCTTTCTTGGCTTACACCTTGTGTTCAATGTGCACCTCCTTTGGCCATATTTTCCACCATTATTGGACACCTCAGAGATTGCAGAAAAACTGACACCAACAGAGCTCAACCTTGACTGCATGGAATAGGCATCCACTAACCAGATAGTGAACATGCATGTCAAGGGCACTCGCCAGCAGAGGATCCAACTTTATCGGGTTGTCAAGGCAGGGAAGCTCCTACACCAAGGCAAGTGGCTCACCCGGGGCCAAATTCAACAGAAGTTTCCTCACCTGATGGGGGAATTCAATGCAATGGATACCATTTCTTCCTAAGGGAGGATGAATGATCCAGGTTGATATTGGTGTCCACCCACCTATTCCAACCGACTCCTCTTGACATTTTTTATTTCAACACATTATTTTGTACTTCTTTGCAATTGTGGGTTCTACACTTCTGGGATTGTCTGAATCCCTACACATATTCCAAGAGAAGACTGGTGGCCTCCCACCTAATCCAACTGGCTTATTTTGGATGTTTTCATGTCAACACATCTTTCTATACTTCTAGGGCCATTTTGGGGTCCTAAACAGTGTTTTTTGGCTTGCCACAGTCAAACTGTAGACAAAGTTAGATTTTGATGGTGTGATGTGTAGTTCTTGAAAATACCTTTCCAATGGGCTATCATGTGCCTAAAACAGAGGTCATATGCTAAAGTTACGACCCTGAGAAGTTGAGGCACCAACTTACCCATAGGGGCCCACATGAATTTTGATGTTTCACCTTCTAGGGTTAGGTTTTTGGATGTCTAGGGTTTTGGAATTCATGAGTAATATTAAAAAGGCCTCTGGAGCCTCATTGTAATCATTTTTTTTGCTCGGATGGATGCATGTAGCAGCCACATCTCTTCTCATAGATAGCTACCACCATTCGAGCAAGTTGTTTCAGTTCTACAATTTTACAGTTTCATCCTATTTCATTTGTTCAATAGAAGATATTGTTCACTGGATATTTGTGTTGTTCTCCATATCTCTATGTTTATTGTATTCAATTTTTTAATCAGTTCATTCTGCTCTTAAATCAGGATCAATCGTTGAGATTGTAGATATATTGTACATAGAAGGAGAGGAAGAGAATTCTTAGTTAAGTCCTATAATAGAAGAGCTGGTAAGTCCTATTCAGAATGGATCTTGTGTTGATTCCACGACCTTGTGTGTTTCACCTAGATCATAAGTCACATTTGATTATTTTTCAAAAGCACTCATACTTAGCCAAGGCGGACATAGTAGCAGTAGTCAGAGCATTGGAAGTAGTGTGTAGAGTCATAGTCAACCAACATCGCCTAGGGGAGGTTATACACAAAGCAACATGGCATGGGTAGATAACATCCTTAGACTTCCTGAGTTCTAGGGAGTTGGGTCACAGGACCCTGAACAACATCTATTTGTCTATGAGATCATTTGGGTTGCAAAGAATATCCACAATGAGGTCGTAAAGATTGTACATTTGGAAACAACATTTATAGGTTGTGCATTAGTCTGCTACATAAAAATGTAGAGTACCATGCCTACGTGACAAGCTAGGATGTTAGCATAAATTAGATAAGCATTGTTGAAAGAGTTCAAGAAGACAAAGCCTGAGTCGTAGTACATTACAGAGTTGAAGGAAATCAAATAGGTGCAAACTAAATCAGTATGGGATTACGACCAATGTTTTAAGGATTTGATGGGTAGATTGACATTCCAGATACCTGATCAACATAACCAAGAATGGTTTATTACAAGACTTCTACCACACATTCGTAGGTCATTGATTCAACAGAAGTTTGTGTCGCAGCTTAAAAGTTTTGGAGATTGCAGTGAAATTAGAAGCATCTCATGTAGGAGATGGTGGAGAGATGGCCCAAGTACAGATGCAATTGGTTTCCTTGACAATTCAACTGGAAGATCTTACAAAAGGGAAGGAGAAACGGGAACAAATCCGGTGTACTAAGTGTCGGAGTGAAGGCCACCATAAGGACGAATGTGCAACATTTGAATAATATTTGGAGATTGGTGCTGCACCGAATCCATTAGTAGGAGGGGGATACTGTGAGATATGTAAGAAATGGGGACATCATCCGACTGAGTGTCCATTACTGTAGAAATATCAAAGTACACCAAGGAAATTGTTTTGCAACTTTTGCAAGTCAATCAGACATGAAGAGAAGGATTGTCATTCCTTCGATTTGATGAGAGAGCTCACTTCATATATGTATATGATTCAAGAGGAGAATTTTGTGACAGAAGGAAGTGGTCCACAGTATAATAATCAGAGAGGCGTTAATCCAGGAAAAAAAGGAAATTTTGGGAGAGGTCGAGGCAGAGGAAATTTTGGCAAAGGAGGTAGAGGACTGATAAAATGTTACAATTGTAATCAACCAAGGAACTTACCTCGTGACTTCCCTAACCCTTGTATAACCTGCACATACTATAGAGCATTGGGCCATGCGACAAAATATTGTCCTCCACTACTTGTGAAATGGCATGCAAGAGGAAATCAAAACGAGAACCCAAATCAGAATGTACAAAAAATATCAGCCGAAAAGCGCAATGAAAGACCTAGAATAGTAGTTGTTACGCACAAAGGAATTTGAACACAGGATGATGTGATGAATGGAGGGAAACATGTTGAGCAATGGGTAAGGAAGTCAACAGGACCTATGCCAGCATTCGACCCTCACCAAGAGAAGTAGACGTATCAGAGGGAAAGAAAAGAGATACTAGGACCAGATTGGATAGCATCAACATAATTTGTGCCTCATGTTTGTGATCATACTATGCCAAAGAACTCTCTTGGGAAGTTAAGTACTCTAAGAAAGTTCCTGAGAAGTTGCGTAGAGTTAATGAAACTCAAGACACTAGTGGGAAATTCTTGCAAAGCACTTTTCTTTATGTTTATGCACCAAATTGTAGTTAGACCACCACCATTAGAAGAATAGTTCTCATGTCATTTCAAAATCGAGTTCATAATAGAGAATATGAAAAGTATTGTAGTAGTTACAACTATTTTAAGTTGTGACTCAAAACCCTCAAGGAAAATTATTGCAATACAATCATCCCTCCGTTTATGAATTAGATTACCGTTGGACCAGTTCCATTAGAATCGTAGAGGATGTGCATCTTTATTAGGTTCATAATAATAATTTTGAGAAATATTGCAAAACTTACACTCATTTCACGTTGAGATCTCAAAACCCTCACGATATTTTTTATAGTGTGATTATGTTTATGTTTGTGATCCAGATTATAGCAAGACCAATGCTATTAGAACTAGAATGGCCATGCCATTTCTATATTGGGATAATAATAATGATTCTAATTAATATTGAGGAAGTTATGTAAACATTTTAAAATCGTAGCCTCCAAACCCTCTTTGCATAAAGGAGTTCCATTAAAAATAAATCTTTTCATCAAAACCCTAGTTTTGTTTTAGGTTTTTCTAAGGAAGATGTATTTTACAAGAAATATAAGGGTCATAGTATTGAAGAATACATAAAAGGTAGTAAGTCCAAATATTAAGAGTCTTGGAAACACTTTTTGTACCTTAATTTGAGGAATGGCGTGGCCATATTGGGTCCATCAATGTACTTTAAGGAGATATTTCGACTTATAAAAGAAGAATATGAAAAATATTTTTAAACGGATGGTCTCAAAGCATGAAGAAGGATACGAAGAGCACATGATAACTTCCCACTATAGGTTTATGGATGTCTTCAACAAGACAAGGTTATTGTTTCTCTAAATACCATAACAGCAAGCATGATTTCATTGATATATTGACTTGGCTAAAATATTACAAGTCACTTGAAGCATATCTAGAGAAAATAGGTTAAGGATGAGAATGTTCAATTTTTTTAAGATTCCAATGTTAATATGGATAAATAAGTTTTGATTTCATATTTCATGATATAAGATATGGATGGTGGAAATGTTATTCTTGGATATCCTTGTTCCTTGGATGGGCTCATTCGGAATGGTTAATTTTAATGTAAAAAAAAATATGAAGATTTGGTACAAGAAAAGAAAATCACATTGCATGATATTTCTCTTATTAAACAACAACAACCTAAGGTAGCTAATGGATAAGTCATTCTAGGGAAACCAATTCTTGAACCTATAGATGAATATCCTAAGGATGAATCAGAAGGACAGGAGGGAAGATGACACAATGCGTGGTATATTTTTTGTAATTTTCCGTTCATTCATGGGCCTTAACTACCCTGTTATTGTTATAGGTGGATGTTAGTGATTTCCCTAGGGATATCGCGGAGAAATCCTTGCATATTGCAGATCAATTTCCATGAGCAATAGATCAATTATGAAGAAGGAGCCTACACCCAAAGAAAATCCCCTATAATGGATATAAAATGCAATAAGAATCTATGGAGCACCGTTTAATTTATTAAAGGAACAACTTGGTGAACAATTGAAGAAAGAAGAACCAATAGCTAAGATTATTGCATATCACCACACATACTATCATGAGAAACAATAGTCATGAAGGAAAACAATAGTCATGAAGGCAAGGCCGTGATACCTATTATAATACATAAATATGGACCATTAATAACACAAATGACTAAAAAAAAAGAAAAAAGTAGCATAATGGAAAACAAATGCTTTAAACATTCAAATAAATAAAATTGTAAAATCCCTTTATATTTGAAATTGTCGATATGAAGTTTAAATGTGGGTATAGTTAAAAATCACATTTAAAGTCAAATTTAAAGATGTCAATTGGCTATAGGTTGGATGGTTGAGAGGAATGAATGCTATCCTCCTCAGTAAGGTTCATTTTTTTTTAAAATGACATGAATAAGTATATTGTTGTAATGGTTTACTACTTGAAAAAAAAAATCATATTGTTTAAATTTGAGTTTGTGAGTGCAAAAATGAATTTGAAAAAAAAAATTATGAATACAGAAATGGATTTGAATTATGAATGCAGAAATGAATTTGAACAAAAAAAATTCTATGAGTTAATTCAATCAATAGTGTTGAGCGGCCTTAAAAATTTAGAGGTCACAATTACATAACAGTTTAGATTTTCAAGGTTTTCTACGTAACAATTTAGATGGTTTTCTAAGTAAAATGATCGTTCCCCAGAACTCAGAACTCTCCATATTGTTTATGTAAGAAAGTCAGATGAACAAAGAATTGGTGGTTTCCAGGCGTCCTCCCAACCATGGACGCATTTTTCCGTGCAGAAAGTTTCATCATATCATTTTCCAGAGGCTATTACAAAGTCATAGTATATTGTGTGGCTAAATTTTACTTCTAATAACATTATAATTTTGATTTCGTATGCACATTTCACTCGAAATAATTATATGTATTTAAAATTATTTTTTCCTGATTTATAGAGTATAGATTACAAATTATTTGTAACTAAATGTAAATTCACCAAACTTGGGTTTAGTGTCCAACCATATAAATTATTATAATTATATATATTTAAAATTATTTTTTTCTAATTAAATTAACATAAATTATAGAGTAGATTACAAATTATTTGTAACTAAGTGTTAATTCACCAAACTTGTTATGGGGATTCAATCATAAAAATCATTTATGGATTACAACCCCGAGTCATAACATGATACCACTAGAGTGAGATTACAAATTATTTGTAACTAAGTGTCAATTCACCAAACTTCTTGTGGGGATCCAATCATAAAAATCATTTATGGATTACAACCCCAAGTCATAACATGATACCACTAGAGTGAGATTACAAATTTTTTGTAACTAAGTGTCAATTCACCAAACTTGTTGTGGGGATCCAATCATAAAAATCATTTATGGATTACAACCCCAAGTCATAACATGATACCACTAGAGTGAAGAAGTTCTTGTAGGGATTTAATCTCACTGAGTGTGACTCATCTCTCTCACAACATGGCTAATTTGTTCACTACTAAACACTCCAAGCCCTCATCCTGAAATCAATCAGCCTTAGCATTTCTTCTCTTTCATGGATTAAGGAAGATCTCGCATTTCCATGCTCCACAATTCTTCAATGATCTTCTTCCCTTCTAATGCAAGCAAAAGGTATCCAAACTTTTGTTTTCCTACTAGAAGCAACTTGGGGAAGATACACTCGACCAAAATAGTCCATGAGAAGCACTAATAGGGTAGTAGGTTTTAATAGTGTTTGTCTCCAATATTGTAAACATTCCAACTACAATTTACCATCGTGTTCTTCTTTCAATTCTCAGAGAAATTCCCTAACCACCATAGGCTCTTTTCAACAATAATTTCATGGGAATACTCTTTCCATTTCCAAGCATAAATAGCCATGGGTTCACATAAGTTTCAATGAACAAAGAGAGGAAGAACATTCTAATGGTAGAGTGGATGATGCTCTCCCAATTCGAATGGGTAAGAATAAGAATGATCCATGAATAAAATAGAGTAATAATTTTCTCCCAAGAGTTGCATAAAACAAGTGCATTCTTCTCAAGAAGCAAGGGGAAACATCCAAAAGACCATCCAAGTCAAATATTGATAGGAAATGTTTGTAATGAAGCATGGGTAAGGAAGGTTGTACTTTGAATGACAAGTGTCAAGTCATATCACCCATGTGGGCCCTCCTTTCCTCTTCCCCCTTGGTATCATGATGGTCCTTTTATTACTTCGCAAAAATCCTTTTTGGTGGATATTGCATTATTATGTATTT
This sequence comes from Picea glauca, assembly GCA_000966675.3. Classification (NCBI taxonomy): domain Eukaryota; kingdom Viridiplantae; phylum Streptophyta; class Pinopsida; order Pinales; family Pinaceae; genus Picea; species Picea glauca. Next base: position 135,406 of record JZKD02S2379688.1, on the reverse strand, counting down.
ATTTTTATTCATTCTTTCACATGCATAAATACACCATGGGAAACATAAAAATCACAACATGATTCTAGCCCACCTTAGGGACCCATTTAAGTTGGCAAGTTAGTCATTGGAGAACCCTGATTTCTTAGCATTTTTCTTTCAAAGCATCTTCTCTTATCCTTCAAACATGTTTCCATTCCAACCTCCAAACATTTTTTATTTCTTTCATTTGATTCCTCACCTTTCTAATGAAATGATCTATGTCAATTTAACTTCAATACCATAACAAAAAAAAAGTTTTGTTGATATACTAGTTTCTAATCTTTAGACGAGCTACTGAAAAACAAAATAAAGTAATAGTAAGTAGAAGTGTGAACCCAAGTCCAAAGCTACGTGTGCATCATCAACATATGGTGTAATAGGGTGGAGTAGATACATGCAATTTATGTTCCACTCCTTTTGTGGTGGTTTCTCCAATAGAAACCCTCTTGGAGTCTTGAATTACTTGGAGGAGAAAGTGGTAGTTTGCATTCAGCCACCTAAGATAGTCCCCAATTTCCTTCAAAGTAGTGTTACTCTCCTACACCTCATCATAGTACCTGGCTATAAGCTCCTTGGTTTTCCAATATGAATCCAATAATAAACAATCGAGTGGTGTAGCTTCTCACGAACCTTCTCCTCCAATTGTTCAATCAATAGCTATATTATGTCGCTATGTGAATCCCTTGGAAATTTGTATAACATTTGTCTTCTTGCACTATTGAGGTCGAAACAATGCTTATGACATTTAAGCTCTAGAATTCGATGATCTTCCCCTCTGCAAAAGCATATTCTTGAGACCTTTGATGACTTTCTTTTATGCATCCCCTTCCCAACAAACTAAAAAAATCCTCATAAACTAGAACTAAAACTCCCCTCCATATTTCTATGCTCATAATTGTTTTCTCATCCCAATGAGAATGAGAAACAATTGGTGCTACATTACTTTGGCTTTCATGGTATTGCATGGGTCCACCACATATAACGTTAAAGATAAAGTAACCATGTCAAAGACATATCTTAAAAATTAAAAAGCTTCGATGATTTAACTGAAATTTTATAAGAAATTATGAAAATATGTTAACTATATGATAATTATGTCGATAGGTGTCCCTCCTATTGGATTTGATGGTTTAATAAGCCTTTTAATTACAAATTATAATCTGATGGCCAACAATCAAAGATGCTCGCATATTCTTCGTCTTACATTCAAATCAATAAATGTAATTTAATGTTGATAACTTTCTTGCATTTATAAATGAGTATGTTTCCTTGTTTACTTTTTAACATTTACTTAATATGATTAAGTATGATTAAGGAATTACTACCCTAGCCATTGATTGCAACGTTTGACTCATTATGGAGGATTAATATGTATAGATATGATAGAGGCAATTAATTATAAGGATAACAGTGAAGCGCCACGTCTAGCATGTGTTTCAACTAGCATGGCGGCGGTAGCTGGACGCGGCGGTGGTTAAGCTGGGCGTCTAGCATGCGTGCGGCGGTGGCGTTTCAACTAGGACGATGATGGTGTTTCAACTAGAACGGGTGTGGTTAAGCTGAACGCAGTTGTGGTTAACCTGAGCATCTAGCAGCAAGGTTTTGTTCGTTTAAAATGTGTTATCTATCAACTGAAACCTTTCGTAGATTAGACTAGCATGGCGGTGGTAGCTGGACACAATGGTGATTAAGCTGGACATCAAAACATTTGCGCATAGGTAAGAGGGACATCAAAAGCGGCGTAGGCAATTATAGCTCAATATTTCTCTCTCAATATATTCATAATTTATATTGAACATCGTAACCTTATTATTGTTGTTTTTGTTGGGTTGATTATTTTTGTTGCAGGTCATGCAGAGCAGATTCGGCCATTTTACAGTAAGCCTGACGGGAAGATCGAGGGTCCAACAGAAACAAATCCACCTCAGTTGGATTAGTTTGATTAACTAATTAGGGTTTATGTTGTTTTTTTATCGACGGTCCAACAGAAACAAATCCACCTTCAGCTGGATTAGTTTGATTAACAAATTAGGGTTTATGTTGGTTTTGCTTGACTGTCCAATAGAAACAAATCCACCCTTGCTGGATTAGTTTGATTAACAAATTACGGTTTATGTTGTTTTTGCTCGAGGGTCCAACAGAAACAAATCCACCTCCGTTGGATTAGCTTGATTAACTAATTAGGGTTTATGTTGTTTTTGCTTGTGTTTGCTATAAATATTCTTATTTTCTTCATATGCTCTCCGTCTGTCTGTGTATCTCTGGTATGTATGAGTAGCGGCCAAAATTTCCGATGGCTATTGGGTTTTAGCAGCCAAAATTTCCGATGGCTACTGAGTTTTCGTTTGTATATCAATAGTTATTTTTAATAGACAGACATAGTTTTCTTTTGCATTACTTTCGCTCTATAGCAACACTGAAATTAGGTGTTCGTAATATATACACTTTGTAAACAGAAAATCTAGGTCACATGTTTCAATATTTATTGTCACCTATTCCAGATTATAATAATCTTATTATCCATAAACAAACAATATATATAATTAAATTTAAAGATATTTTGGTGGCTCTAGCCCGCCCAATGCATATCTACACTCTGTATCGATCATAAACAAAATCATAGCCCGTCGAAAGAAAGCACATCCAAAGTGAACATGGCAAAAGTCTTGTGTGTCCTGTTCCATCCAGGTACATTTTTAAGTGGAATTTGTTGTATATTGCCTTTGTTCCTCCCACTCGGATCTCGTGATTCTTCCAAACAATATGAGTTTTTAAGTGAAATTTGTTATTGTAATCTCGTGATTCTTCCAAACAACATCAGTTTTTAAGTGAAATTTGTTATTGAGTAACTATAGTACATTGCATTCACTCCCGCCTTCGGATGATTTCAGTCCAGTGAATTAACCAAATTATATAACAATAAATTCTGATGATTTCAGTCGAGTGAATTAACCAAATTATATACCAATAAATTTCGATTGAGTACTACTTTAGGTTATAATTTAAAGATTAATTAATTTAATATAATTAAGTGACAATGTAATATCAATTAATTATACATTTTGTTTTTCTTTATAAATATTTGGAAATTAACTTTCATTAAAAGTTAAGTTGAAATTATAGTGATAAATGATTTTTTGAAAACCTAAATTTATTATGAATATAGTGCATGAAAGATTAATCATTCTCTTTATCTTTTTAAGAAAGTAATTCACAAATTTATACTTATTTAAAAAAATATATCGATCATTAACTTAAAAAAAACATATATTTTAGTTGTACTTTTAGTAATAGTAATATGAAAGAAGTTTGTTTTATAAGTATTTGGAAATTGATTTTTGTCACACTGCAATATAAGTATAATGAAGTGTAAAAAACAATTAATAGATTCAAAGCTTATTTAGATATTGAGAACAATTGTAAAACTAGAATTTTTTTTTTTTTCTAAAAAAAGAATAATTTGAAGCATGTGTTTCCCCACCTACCATGAGATTTGGTGTTTAGTATTTCTGAAGAATTACTGAAAAAATTCAAAAAATTTAGAAGCTACTTGTAATAATAGCCATGAAATTAGGTACAATACATTTCTCCTACCTTAATAAAAGTTGGAATTCTTCCAATTAAAAAAAAA